>ML778345.1:560717-597353 GCA_009831015.1 Picea engelmannii
CAACCGCTACCCCTATAACCTCCAGGTGTGCCCACGATGCCCCTTACGCGGCACACAAGGTAAGTCGGGGGGAATTGAACTCGAAACCTCATGGAACTTCATTTTCACGGCACTTGCCAATTGAGCTGCCCCCCCGGGGGCTAGCTTCAGAATATATTATTATTATTATTATATTCATATTGTATTTGACCAAGAAAAAACCTTAAAGATTTATGTTATATTATATTTGTTAAGTCGGTCCTATTGTGCCTTGGCAAGTCAAATGTAAATTAGAAGGGTAAAGTGGACAGGTAGGCCCTGACCTAATTCTGGGCAGCCCAACTTGTATTTATAAGAGGCCTAGCGCCTCATTTGGAGACACACACAACTAGCTCTCTCATACAGTGCGCAAGTCTTGGAGTGTGATGTAGTTACAAAGAAGGAGTGACGCAACTACAAAGGAGGGGTGTCTCAATAAAGGGTTATTTGATGAAGGACTATCTTGGTCTAATGGTGCACTACCTTGTTATGGTTAGGGTTTTTGGTGGATCTTCTGTTTTGGTGAGATCTCTCTTGAGAGAGACATTGTACTTGTTGAAGAATCTATATTAAAGAAGCTTTGCTGGGTTTTCTCCCCCATGAGGGTTTCCCAGGATATATCTTGTGTCTACTGTGGATGTCTTTCTTTCAATGATCCCTATGCATGCAATTATTGTTTTAATAGACTAAAATTAAAGAATACTACACACACTTAATTAATTAAGAATAATTTTAACATGGTATTAGAGCGCGCCTGAAAGAAGCCATTTGCACAGTTTAGAAGAGCTCGCTGGGGAAACTAAGACCACATGGATACTCCCCTAACCCTAATACATCTTCCTTGGGATTAAACTCTTAGTTTGACGAAATTTTATAAACTGCAACTTGTGCTGCAACTACACAAATCCTAGGAGGGGTTTTCACCCACTTTCTGAAGGACATTGGTCAAAGTGAGACCATTAGGGAACTCACCTTGAAAGGGTGCACCTATCTCTCAGAGCAGAATTCAAAAATTCAAATTTTGAAAATAAAGGGTTTCCTCATAAACCATAGTCTTGGCAGCTGTAGAATTGAAGTTGGAACTGGTCAAATTGGCATAACACTCTCTGGTAAGTACAAAACCTTTCTTTGAAAAGTTTTTATCTCTTTATTGTATTATTCAAGCACAAGATGGCACTGAGTACCAAGCTTGATGAGAAGCTTGAAGACGCTGGTAAATTCTGAGCATGGAAGTACAAAGTGATGCTCATTCTAGAAGAGAATGATCTAGAAGATTTTGTAAAATAAGAAGTTCCATAACCCGATGAAGATGAGGCCAAAACAAAGTCCAAAAAGAACCTAGTAAAGGCGAAGAGAATCACTGCTGATTCGATCAAGGATCATTTGATCCCCCATGTCTCATCATTGACAAATCCCAAACAAATGTTTGATGCCTTATCCAGATTGTATGAAGGGAAGAACATCAACCTGAAGATGACCTTGAGAACACAAGTCAAGAATGTGAAGACACAAAGTTCAAAATCTATCCATTTATACTTCACAAGAGTGTCTTAGATCAAAGAACAACTAGAAGCCATTGGAGACACAATCAAAGAAGCCGAGTTGGTGATGACTACATTGAATGGTCTCCCCAAATCTTGTGAATTATTCATTTAGGGTATAAGTTCAAGAAGGATTTCTCAAGTTACAAATGTTTCATTTGTCAAAATATGGGACATATTTCCATAAACCGTCCAAACTCCAAAGGTAAGGTCAGACAAGGAAAGTATAGAAGACATCATGCTCATGCCCCATAAGATGATGAACATGACCATGAGGAATCAAAATAAGAAGACTCAAGTGAATAATATGTTTTGATCTAAGCTCTTACAGGTATAGTCACTCATGGAATTGACACATGTCTTATTGATAGTGGTGCTTCTAAGCACATGACTCGTTATAAGGAATCCATCTTAGATCTAGTTCAAAAATATTCACCTCACAAGGTGAAGCTAGAATATGACTATCAATATCCCATTAAAGGAGTAGGAGAAGCATCCTACAAGTTAGGATCTGGAAAACCGATGAAGATGAAGGATGTGTTGTATGTACCTAGTTTGAAGAATAGTCTCCTTTCTATCTCATCTTTAAATGATAAATGACTTAGATTTGATTTCATTGATGGTTAAGTCCTCATGTGGCCTAGAGGAAAATCCATTGATGATGCTGTAGTGATTGGGGTACGAGAAGGAGGCTTATACAAGTTAAAAGGACATTTTGTTTCAACATTAGTACACAATACAATTACTCTAAGTGAACTATGGCATAGGAGGTTTGCTCATATACATTACAAAGCCCTACCGATTGTGAGAAACATGGTGGTAGGTTTGCCAGAAATCCAAGTGGACCATGAAGGAGTGTGCAAGGGATGTGCACAAGGAAAGAACGTAAATAAACCATTTCCAAGTAGTGATAGAAAAGCTAAGGGAGTTTTGAACATTATACATTCAGATGTATGTGGATCGATGTCAACCGCTTCACTTAGCAGGTATGTATAATATGTTTCATTCATTGATGATTCCTCATGAAAAACTTGGATTTATTTTTTGAAGGCTAAAAATGAAGTGTTCAACAAAGAGTTCAAGGCACTTGTTGAAAACTTGTCTGAAAAGAACATAAATATTTTGAGATAAGATAATGGAGGTGAATTCACTTCAGATGAATTCAAGACATTCTGTAAGGAATTTGGGATTAAGAGGGAGCTCTCTACTCCCTACAATCCTCAACAAAATGGTGTGGCAAAAAGAAAGAACCTTACAATCATGGAAACAACGAAGGTCATGATTCATGATCAAGATTTACCGATGCATCTATGGGCATAAGCAACTAGAACTATTGTATATGTGCAGAACAAAAGTCCCCACAATGTCCTTGGGAACAAGACACCAAAAGAGATGTTTACAGGTGAAAAGCCAGAGGTCATCCACCTGAGGATATTTTGTTGTCCAATATATGTGCCCGTCCCTAAGGACAAGAGATCGAAGTTGGACCCTTAAGGAAATAAGGGTATATTTGTTGGATACAGTGAGACATCAAAGACATACCGAGTTTACATCCCTGGTCATTGACATATTGAGACTAACATAGATGTCACCTCTGATGAGGATGTAACTTTCAGTAAATCAAGACAACGTCATTCATATGAGGTTCATGATGAGGAGCCTGAAGCTCCTAGAGTTACATATATAAATGCAGGTGATGATGTTGTATTAGAAGATCATGACATGGAAGAACAACAAATACATGTAGATTCATCCTAAGAGATGAATACCAAGAAGAGAAGACCAGCGTGGGATTGGGAAATCATTCAAGATGCAGAGAAGTATAGTGCTCCAGATGGATCCTTCAGAGAAAGAAAGTGACCATGACCTTACTTTAGCTATGTGGCATTGCTAAGTGACATCATTGATGTCGATCCTACCAGTTATGAAGAGGCCGCAAAGAAGAAAGAATGGAAGGATGCCATGGTTGAACAATACCGATCCATTGTAAATAATGATGTTTGGGATGTGGTTCCAAGACCGAAAGAAAAGACAATTGTAAGTTCCAAGTGGATTTAGAAGACGAAGCATTCAACAAATGGAAGTATCGAGAAGTACAAGGCAAGATTCGTGGGACGTGGTTTCTCCTAGAAAGAAGGAAAGGATTACGAGGAAACATTTGCTCTTGCGGCTAGATACAATTCGATTAGAGCTATACTTGCATTAGCTGCAGTAAAGAAGTGGAAGGTACACCAGATGGACATGAAGACAAACTTTCTAAATGGTGTAATAGGAGAGGAAGTGTATGTGGAGCAACCACAAGGTTTTGAGATACATGACAATCAGACACATGTGTGTAGGTTGAAGAAAGCCTTGAATGGGTTAAAGCAAGCACCCAGAGCATGGTACGGTAGAATTGGCAACTTCCTGATGAGCTTGGGATTTACCAAGAGTAAAGAAGATTCCAACCTATACTTCAAGGTTGTGGATGGTGGACCAATGATACTACTATTATATGTAGATGACCTATTTCTAATAGGAGAAGAGAATCTCATCACTGAGACTAAAAGGAAGCTTGTTGCATAGTTCGAGATGAAAGACCTAGGAATGATGCATTGCTTCTTAGGTCTAGAAATATGGAAGAGACTAAGTGAGATTTTCCCTAACCAAGGAAAATATGTTGTTGAGATTCTTAAGAGATTCAGAATGATGGATTTCAAGGTCATGCCTACACCAATGGTGACAAACCTAAAGTTGTTGAGTGATAAATCTTCAAAGACAATGGATGCCACCATGTATAGACATATGATTGGTTCGTTTATGTACTTAATGAACACGGGGCCAGATATATGTTTTTCGGTGAAAAAATTGAGTCCATTTATGGTTGAGTTGAGAAGTGTTCAATTAGTTGTAGCAACACATGTGTTGAGGTATGTGAAGGGTACAATTGATTATGGAATCATATATGCTTTAGATCGTGAGATAAGCCTACAAGGCTTTATTGATTCATATTGGGCTGTAGTTTTGCAGATCGAAAGAGTACATCTGGATGTTGCTTCAGTATGGGATCGACTATGATCTCATGGTTCAACATGAAGCAAACTAGTGTGGCGATCAGTACAGTTGAAGCAAAGTACATTACAACTTGTTCAACTAGCAGTGAAGCAGTGTGGCTTCGAAAGATGCTTGCAGGAATGTTTGATCTCGAGTTGGAGGTGAATTGTATCTAGTGTGACAACCAAAGTTGTGTGAAGTTGACAGAGAATATAGTGTTCCATGACAAGTCCAAGCACATCGATATCAAGTACCATTATATCATGGACATGGTACAGAGGGGAGCAGTGAAGCTCCAGTATGTCACTACAGATGAGCAGATAATTGACGTGTTGACTAAGCCTCTATTGAAAGTGAAGTTTATGTACTTCAGAGACAATCTTGGTGTGGTCCAGAAGGACGTCCCTAGTAAGAGGGAGTGATGAGTTACAATTGTGATCCAGGGAAGCAACTTCAACATGTGGCAGAAGCAATGAGTGGTCATTCACAGGCATGTTACGACTACTCTAGTGATTAATCCTGGTACGTCGAGTTACTTCTACTCCAATGATTAATCCTGGTATGAAGATGGCTACTATAGTGATAAAATATTGGTACATCGAGTTACTACTACCCCAATGATAAATCCTTGTATGCAGATGGATACCCTAGTGATAAAGCCCGATACGCTAAGTTACTGCTACCCCAGTGATAAATCCTGGTACACAGATGGATACCCTAGTGATAAATCTTGGTACGCCAAGTTTATGCTACCCCAATGATAAATCCTGGTATGGAGATTTCTACTCCGGTGAAAAATTCTAGTACACAAAGTTACTAACCATGGCACTAGTCAACATGGCCTCGCACAAGGTCAGTAGATGGCATGCCTTCAGGGATGGTTAGTTACTCGACTTTTAACCTGGTGGGCCAACCTGTGTGGTTGGAGGTGTTTCCTAGCCTTGGGCTAGATGGGTAGTGTGTGTGCACTACATCGCCTAATCCTCATGATTAGATGCCTAGTCATTGTGGACCAGTTTCCTGGTGTGCCAACCAAAGGTTACTAGTTCATTGTGGAACTAGATGCCAGATTCTGTGTGAGTTGGAGAGTGAAAGCACCATGATGACATAAATCTTGGATGGATGATGAGACCCTGGATGTTGATGTCGTTACAAAAAACTTATTCAATATAGATTCATGGAAATTCAACAAAGTGAATGGTCAAGTGTACAGAAGAGTAGAAGCAATCATGATGATCGTGCCAGAAGAATACCTTCCTTTCTAAGAGGGAGTGTTGAAGTTTGAGTAGCTTTGGAAGATATTATTATTATATTCATATTGTATTTGACCAAGACAAAACCTTAAAGATTAATGTTATATTATGTTTTTTAAGTCATCCCTATTGTGCCTTTGTAAAATTCGGCCCTATAGTGCCTTGACAAGTCAAATGTAAATTAGAAGGGTAAAGTGAACATGTCAGCCCTGACCTAATTCTGAGCAGTCCAACTTGTATTTATAAGAGGACTAGCGCCTCATTTGGAGACACACACAACTAGCTCTCTCATACAGTGCACAAGTCTTGGAGTGTGACGCAATTACAGAGGAGTGACACAACTACAAAGGAGGGGTGTCTCAGTAAATGGTTTTGGTTATTTGATGAAGGACTATCTTGGTCTAGTGGTGCGCTACTCTGTTCTCGTTAGGGTTTCTGATGGATCTTCTGTTTTGGTGAGATCTCTCTTGAGAGAGACATTGTACTTGTTGAAGAATCTATATTGAAGAAGCTTTGTCGGGTTTTCTCCCCTACGAGGGTTTCCTAGGATATATCTTGTGTTTACTGTGGATGTCTTTCTTTAAGTGATCCTTATGCATGCAACTATTGTTTTAATAGACTAAAATTAAAGAATACTACACACACTTAACTACTTAAGAAGAATTTTAACAAGAATAAGGTTATAGTAGATGTCATTCCAACCATTGTGTTTATTTTAAGAGACTAGATAATAACAATTGTATTATCGTGTTATTGTATGTAGATGACATGCTTGTTGTAGGGTCTAACATGCATAGTATAAATGTGCTCAAAATAAAATTAGCTTATTCATTTGTGATGAAGGATTGGGTGCTGCAAGGCAAATCTTTGGTCTTAGAATAACAAGAGACGGGAAAAATTGCAAATTAACATTGTCTCAGGGTGAGTACATAGAGAAGGTTTTGGAAACATTTAAAATGCAGGATGCAAAACCAATGAGTACACCTTTGGCTAGCCGTTTTAAACTGAATAATAAGATGTGTCCCAAGACACATGATCATATAGACTACAAGTCCAAAGTTCCATACTCATCGACGATTGATAACTTCGTGTATGTGATTGCGTGCAGAAGGATGAATATTTCACCTGTAGTGGGAGTTGTGAGCAAGTATATGAACAATATAGGTAAAGAGCATTGGTAGGCAGTAAAGTGGATTCTCAGGTATTTGAGAGGTACTACTACTTAGGCATTATGTTTTGGAGGTTCAAACATTGTTCTATAAGGATACATTGATTCAAATATGGCAGTTGATATAAATATTAGGAGGAGAACCATAGGGTATGGTTTTTAATGTAGGTGGAATAACAATAAGTTGGATTTCAAAATTGCAAAAGGTTGTTGCAATTTCAACAATGGAAGCATATTATGCCATTGCTATAGAGGATAGCAAAGAGATGACTTGGTTACAAAGTTTTATGGAGGAATTGGGAAAGAAGCAAGAGAATGTTAGGTTGTACAATGACAACCAAAGCGCCATTCATCTTGCAAAGAACTCAACCTTCCATTCTAGGGTTAAACATATACAACTCAGGTACCATTTCATATGATTAGTTTTGGAATATGGACAATTGAAGTTGGAAAAGATATATGCTAGCCATAATCCCGTAGACGTGTTAACGAAGGAAGTAACCAAGGAGAAACTAAGTTCCTGCTCAGTTTCAATTTTCCTTCAAGCATGATGGTGAAGATGAGAAATTTGCTAGGTCCAAAGTTGGAGCACAATCTAGTATGTGCAATAATGGTGGAGTTGTTGTGATCAATCTCCAAGTGGGAGATTGTTGGTTGTGGAGCCTGATTATCTTCCCGATTTAAAGGTCTCGTTTCAATCGCATTTGGATCCCAATTCCTGAATGTTGGGTATGTGTTATATTCTTTGCATGATTATCCCCACATGCTAATACATTGTGCTAAGTGGAGCCCCCAAGCAAAAATTTTTGGGTGTTTTTTTTTTTTGCATCAGTTTTGGGTGATTTTGGCACACAGTTTTTTGGCCCATGGTTTTCTAATTTTGATTAAGGAATTAAGGTTGTAATCTAATCCAAGTCAATTGATTAGGACTTTTAGATGCCGCAAGATCCTATATATTGTATTATAATGGTGAAGTTAATAAAATGAGAGAGAGTATTGCATGTCTGAGAGAGAAGACTATGAGAGAGTGAAGAGGAGGTTACAACAAATGTGTTGCAAGTGTTATCCCTTCATTTTACTGGACAAAATAAAGGAAGGACTGGTTGTTTCTTTGTAGATGTAGCCCAAATCGGGTGAACCACATATACCAGTGTCTCTCTTGTATTCGATCCTTCTCTGTTTTATTGATGCATTCTTTTTGATTTGTTTTTTGTTATTTCTCCATGATCCTATTTTTATCCATGATCCTATTCCTAACAAGGTGCTTCTTCATGCGTTTAGTATTCCATAGGGGATGAGGTGGATGCTTCAATGACAATTTCTTCTTAACTTGTGGTTCTCCTAAGATCTACAAAAGTGTTCGCATACTTGTATTCTTCATAATGAGGATCCCCATGCTTAAGAAATAATTTTATAAAATCTACAAGTGAAGAAGTTTCTTTCCTACCAAGACTTTCATACCATTATAATGCCTCATCCCCGAGGGTACATGCAAAAGTCATCATCCTAACGTTCTCATGAAAAATATGAAAATCTGCCATAAATTCAATGAATGATGCAACATGTAACAAAGATGGATCATGATACCCATGAAATAACCCAATGGAACCAAGCAAATATAGATTATAATTTTCATTTTTTGTTACGAGGAATAACTCTCTATGGTTTGGGGTGGGAACACAATAGACAAGATGACACGCAAAAATCAACTGTAATCTTAAGTGTGCTAGACATATAGAAATGCCAACAAAAGAAAGGTTAGAATCCTACCTTTTTCGGACATCCGTAGAAGACCACTGTTGAGCTCACAATCCAATGCTTGATACCTACAACTTGTCCTCAACATACAAGATACACAAGCATACGAAAAATATATGAAACGTTAGCATATAAACTAGCATAGTCTATCAACATGTATACAAAATTTACCCATGGAAAATAATACAAACATTTGCAACATATAACTGGACGATAAAAGAATATTTCTATTAATATAATCAACATAGTACATGGGTGACAACCTTTTGTATCGACACTCATTGGAACAGAGAAACTGAGTCCCTCCACCTGGTCCTTCACCACTTAAATCCTCCATAAGGCAAGCTCACAAGTTTTAGGAGTAATTGGGCTCCTCCTTCACATGATAGGGAGAGCTTGGGGGATGAACATAAGGAGTGTTTAGAATTAAAGGACTAAGGGATGCAAACTCAAGGATGTAATATGAGGCAAAATTTCTCTAGAGTGTACTTGCTCTCAACTTTTTTCTCTCCTCTTCAAGGCTTGTATATGGCTCAATTTATATCCTCCAAAGAGAATTGAAGGGTCAAATAGGAGCATTTCCAGCATATGAAAATCCAAGGGTTATGGATCCCGTGACTTGGCATGGAAAACCCAAAAGATTTTTAATTTTGAGCACAAAACATGATGTACGCGGGATGTAATGGAGCATCCTGTGTATACACATGTTGTATAACTGTTGCCTGCGTATATGTACACAAATTTGAATTTTTGACTTTTCACTGAGAAAAATGGGGAAACTGAGTCTACAGAGGGAAAGGGAATGCCACCAAAGCATGATGCATAGGGTGTGGAAAAAATTGCTATAACATTTGCAAATCCCAAAATGCGCAAAAATCAAATGGAGCATAAAAATCAGCCAACCATAGGGCTAATGTCATGATTCCTCACTTCTAAATCTACAAACACATATATTCATTCCTCATACAAAGGAAAGTGGAATCGTCAAGGTGAATTTTTTGTGCCTTCAAAATATTTCTTGCTTCATCCATACAAACACAAGTCTTAAAACTTGCAAGGAACAAGGGCTTCATTCCTCCAATGGAATCACCAAGATGAAGATGAATATATAATCTTCAAATAGACATCATCATCAAATAATGTAGGTGATCTACAAATGTATCCATGAAAAGGACTTTATCTTTGGCAATGACGCTAAAATGTTGCAACAAAATATAGCACCCAATATGATGTAAAGTCCCAAGCATCAAGGAGCTAGTCTTGTGCAATTCAGGAAGGCTACCCACCATCACCACAATAAATCTTCCTCTCACTTCTAGTTGGCTCTTCTCCAACGCAAGGGGGGCTTCCGTAAGGATGGGATTGGTAAGGCTATAGAGTGGAGGCATAAGGTGATTTATTGAATAGTAACCATAAGAAAAACAAATGGTTGTAGTATGGATAGATAAGTAAATGGTGAGAGAACAAAATATGAAGGTAGAAAAACCCAACACCATGTGCCTAATCAAACCTTGGGAAACATGGAGTCAAGAAAGTATGGATAAAATAGGGTGAATGCATGAAAATGGAGGAAATAAAGGTTGTTATGCATGCCACAAATCAGCCTTAAATTGGAGAAAATTATTACAAAAAATAAACCATAATAGGTTGTCCAAGGTACACCCACAAGAACTCGTTAAGTGTTCCCTCCAAGGTGCATGCGTAATAAAACAATAAAATAATCCTCTAGGAGAATGCTTCATAACAACCATCCAAAATTAACAAGTGGTCCACAAGCTGCATGCAACCAATCCACATGTGTGAATCCCAAGACAACCAACTTTATGGTTGAATGTACAAAGTGCCAACTAGATGGACTGCTCGAGAATAAAGTAAGTGGTCAACTGAAAAAATAGTAAGTGGATTATCTCCACAAGTATTCCCTCCAAAAAAATGCTCCAATAATAGAAAGAAGACCAAGAAAGAGCATGCAAAGTGACACACATGTGAGTCTCCAAATATGCCACATGTTCCTCAACAAATTACTCCATAACCACCTCTAATAAAATAATATATGTGCCAAGTCAAAGAGGTGAGGGCACTCTCCAATGAAGGCAAAAGATGCCAAGCATAGCTGACATATCTATGCAATAATGATAAGAGAGCACCTAGGAGAGGTGCAACCTAGAAATTTGTGCCATGTAACTTCCTCAACCACCCACAATCAATAAAATAATCTCCATATGAAGTGTGCTCTAGAGAAGTGCACCAACCTCTATGTTGAGAAATATAGTTTGGATAGGAACTTCTACACAGGTTTAGTGTGAACATGATAGAAGTGGTTCAAGTTATTTTTGAAAAGTAATCCTATTTTGTAATTAACTTTAGTAAATAGTGAACAATATTATATTTAATTGTTAAGTCTAAAAAAAATGTTTTCATGCATTTATGACTTAAATTAGGAATACTCTAAAAAATAGATTAGGTTTTTGGTAGATTAGGGTTTCAACTAAAATTATAAAGATAGGTCAAGATAGAGGATTTAGACACAATTGAACAATTGAGAAGGTTGAGTGACTAGGGGAGAGAGAGAGAGCATGGATTCAGGAAGAGGCGAATTCGAGTAGCACGTAAAGGTCATATATGGATCTGTATAGATATCTACATTCGTACGGAAGTCCATACAATCATATGGACAGATCTGTACAATTGTAAGAAAGTATGTACAATCATATGAATCCACACAGTCTTACAAAAGTTTGTAAGTCATACATACAAATATATACAATCATATGGAAATCTAAATAGTTGTATGGATATGTTGTACAATTCATATAGAAAACCATACTTTCTTAGTAGTTCTATACAACTTAGTTCAAGGTGATTTATTGACCATGCAGTTGTTGGTTTTTAGCAAACTATGGAGGTTTCCTTGTAAGTGTTTTTCAAAGGAATGAAAAGTTTATTTGAAGGGGAAATGACCTATGTATGTGTTTTATGCTTCCTCTATTTACTTTCTAGTTATGGTGTGATTGATGTTGTGGTCTAAAATTAATTTTGGCATTAGTTTAATTCAACAATTTATTGGTTTAAATTGATATCATAAGGACATTGGTCATTTAGGATCGAAATTTTTACATGGTATTAGAGCTAACTTCTTTGATTGAAATTCTCAAGGATTTGTAGCAGTAAATCAACTGCCAGAAAGAAAGACCAACAATTAGAGGGTTTCAAAGTTTTACTTTCAAATTTGGGAGTTTGTGCAGTAGATATCAGAGATGGCATTATCTAACATCAATTTCGAGGACAAATTAGATGGTGCCTCAAATTTCTTGTCATGGAAGGTGATGGTTACACTCTTACTAGAAGAGAGTGATCTCTAGGATATTCTCAAGGACATTGTGCCTTCCCCTATAGATCTACAACAATTGGAATCTCACAAGAAGAGACAAATGAAGGCCAAGAGGATTATCTTGGATGCCATAAAGGATCATTTGATCCCTTATATATATGAGAAGAAGACAACAAAGGAGATGTTTGATGCCCTAGTTAGTCTCTACCGGAGTGAGAACATAATTAGGAAGATGATATTGCAGAACAAACTTAGATCCATAGGGATGACCAATTCAGACTTAGTTACCAATTACCTAGTTATGAAGGTCACATAGGTTCACGGTCAACTTTCAAAAATTGTAGAGAAGGTTGTAATGAAGAGCTAGTGAACATGGCACTCAATGGATTTCCATCTTCATGGGAAACATTTTTCAAAGGTATTTGTGCTCGGGAGAACCTTCCTAACTTTGAGAGGTTGTGGGATGATTGTATCCAAGAGAAGAACTAGATGGAGTCAAAGGCCAATAAGAAGGGTGGTGATGTGAACCTAGCTCTATTTGGTCAGTCAGATAAGGTTAGAGGTAAAGGATCCAACAAGGGTAAGGGAAAGAGTAAGAAGTCAACCTCAAAACCAAGAAATAAGGACTTGAGTAAAATTGACTGCTTCATTTATCATTAACATGGTTATTATGCATCATAATGTCAAGAGAAGAAGAAGGGTAAAGGGAAGCAACAACAGAAGCATGTAGAAACCTTTGCAAAAACTTAGAGGAATGAATTTGTTGCCAATTTTGAGAAGGATTTCTCATTCATATCTTTCCTTTCTATTATAATGATTTTAAGGAAAGCATGGTATGTGGATAGTGGGGCATCTCGACATATGCCATCAACCTAATAGATATTTTCTAGTCTCAAGAAGTAGAACTTAGGAGTATAGGTTGAGCTTGATGACGATGCCAAGTATTTAGTGGCAGGAGTTGGTACTATTCCCGTCCAACTCAAGTAAGGTAATTGTTTATAATTTGGCAATGACTTGTTTATACCAGGTCTTAGGAAGAAATTGATTTTAGTTTCAATTATGGAGGATAAGGGATTTGTAGTTGAGTTCAAGAACCAACAAGTCCTTATTAGATAGAAGGAATCTATCCTAGATGTAGCTGAGGAAATAGGGGTTAGAGAAGGTAATCCGTGTAGGTTGTAGGGTGAACCTATTCAAGCTATAGTGCATAACAATGATAAATTGTGAGAATTGTGGCATAAGAGGATGGGTCACTTGCATCATAGGGCATTGCTTATTTTAAGGGATATAATCACAAGTCCTCCAAAGTTCAATATCGAGTAGCATGGTGTATGTAAAGAGTGCATGCTTAGAAATCATGCCATGCTTACTTTCTCAAGTAGTGAGCACAAGTATAATGGGATTCTAGACCTAGTACATTTAGATATTTATGGACCGATGTCAGTACCATCAATAATAGGAAGCATGCATTATGTTTCCTTTATTTATGATTTCTCTTGCAAGACTTGGGTCTACTTCTTAAATATTAAGGATGTGATCTTTAACAAGTTTCAGGAGTTCAAAGATCTAATTGAAAACTAAATAAGGAAGAAGATCAAGATCTTGAGATCAAACAATGGGGGAGATTATACCTCCAAGGAGTTCAAGGGTTTTTTCAAGGAGGCAGGAATATAGAGGGAGATAATTGTTCCATACAACCCACAACAGAAGGGGGTTGTAGAGTGAAGGAATTGATCCATCACAGGGGATGTTGAGGCCATGATACATAATGAGGACTTGTTGATGTTTATTTGGGTAGAGGGATGTAACATAATAGTCTACATATAGAGCCAATGTCCTCACAAGATCTTGGATGACAAGACACTCTAGGAGGCATTCACTGGTGTTAAGCTAAAGGTGAATCATTTCCACATCTTTGGTTGTCCAATTTATATACATGTACTAGTGGAGAAGAGGACCAAGTTGGAGCCCTCTAGCGAGAAGGGTTTATTTGTGGGTTACAATGAGACTTTAAAGGATTACAAGGTCTATATTCCAAATAAGAGGAAGACACTAGTAAGTAGGGATGTAAAGTTTGAGGAAGGCTTTGCATCCAGGAAGTCTCATGATCTTATTCCATTGATAGTGGACGAAGAGCAAGAAGCTCCAAAGGTTGAGCCTGGGTCACTAATGATTCCTAGACTAGTATAGTAGCCTTTAGGTGAAGAGGGAGAGACAATAGCCCCTCCCACTTCTGTTAGGAGACCTTAATGGTTCACTCAGACATTGAGGGATGCTCAAGATTATGTTGAAAATTACTAGGAGTGCATTTAGAGAGAGAAGACCTCCAAAGAAGTTTCTAGACTATATGGCATTGATGAGAAACATTCTAGATTCCGAGTCTTCTAGGTTTTAGGAGGTAGCAGAACAACAAGTATGGTGGGATCCCATGGTGGAGGAGTACACCTTCATCATGAAGAATGATGTTTGAGACATAGTGCCAAGATCAGAGGGGAAGTCCATAGTGAGTTCCAAGTGGCTTTACAATATCAATCATGCAACATATAGGATCATTAAGAAGTTCAAAGTGAGGTTTGTGGTGAGAGGGTTCTCCTAGAGAGAGGGAGTGGACTATGAGGAGACATTTTCTCCAATTTCCAGGTACACTTCCATTTTAAGAGAAATTATGTCCTTAGTTTCATTTATGGGATGGAGGATATCATACAGATGTGAAGACAACTTTCCTTAATGTGATCATTGAGGAAGAAGTGTACATAGAGTAGCCTCAACTTTGAAGTAAGTGGGAAGGAGTCCCATGTTTGTTTTTCAATGAACACCTTGAGTTAGTTCTTGGTGGAGCCAAAGAAAGAGAATTGGGTAGCAACAAAACACGTGCTCAAGTATTTAAGGGGCATAATGGAGTATGGTTTGATATATCTTGGAGATGGTGAAGTGAATATGCAAATCTATCAAGATTTAGATTGGTTAGGTAGTGCAACACATA
This sequence comes from Picea engelmannii, assembly GCA_009831015.1. Classification (NCBI taxonomy): domain Eukaryota; kingdom Viridiplantae; phylum Streptophyta; class Pinopsida; order Pinales; family Pinaceae; genus Picea; species Picea engelmannii. The sequence continues at coordinate 575,803 of ML778345.1, forward strand.
GGAAGAGCACCTTAGGGTGCTACTTTAGCTTGGGATCAACAATGATATCTTGTTTTAGCAGGAATCAAAATTCCATGACACTTAGCTCAATAGAGTCAGAGTACATGGAAACTAGTACTACTAGTTGTGAGGCCATATAGCTTTGCAAGTTATAATCCATCCATGATCATTGCGCTCCTAAGAATTCATTCATCCCTTGTGTTATTTTCTGCTCCCCCCATCCATCTACATTCCCTAACTTCCCAACATTACCAACACCATTCTAGCCGCCATATAGTGCAGGGTATCTACTCAACTATGATGATTGGTTCAAAAGGTCATACTAGAAACATCTTAATCCAAAGAGGGATTTCTTTTATCGTTCTTCCACACACTCCCTTTTTCAACTATTTTTCCACCTTTGAAAAGGATTGACAACCCCCCACAATAAACTCGACAATGTATCCTTTCATAGTGGTCTTTACCCAAAAGGAAACCACATAAGTAATCTTGTTTTATACTTCTTGGAGTGCAACTAGGTTTCGAACAATTTAGTTTATTACCCTCTTTTCTCTTTGCACATACTCTGACACTTATGATTATGATTTGGATCCCATAGTAATTTACTATGATAATAGAAGTTGTATCAAAATATTTGAGAATTTAGTGTTTCATGACAGGTCCAAGCACATAGAGATCAAATATCACTTCATATGAGACATGATTCAGAAGGGAGTAGTAAATCTCTGACATGTTCCCACAAATCAATAGGTAGCTGATATTCTAACCAAGCCCTTAGAAAAAGAAAAAATTGAGACATTCAAAGACATATTTGGATTGGTGAAGAATTCCTTCTTCGTGAAGAGGGAATGTTGATAAATATAGCTTAGACAGGAAATTTTGCACATGTTTAGTGTGAATGTGTTGGAAGTGGTTCAAGTTATTTTTGAAAAGTGATTCTATTTTGTAGTTCACTTTAGTAAAAAGAGTAAAGTCTTACATTTAGTTTTGAAGTCTAAAAAAAGTGTTTTCATGCATTTATGACTTAGAATAGGATTAATATTAAAAATAGATTTGGTTTTTTGTAGATTAGGGTTTCAACTTAAAGTATAAAGACAGGTCAAGATAGAGGGTTTAGACACAATTGAATAACTAAGCAAGTTGATTGACTAGGAGGAGAGAGAGAGAAAAGATTCAAGAAGAGGAAAATATGGGATCTGTTAGCACTCCAAGAGTCACCCCCAGACTGCAAATGGGAGTAAGCTTGGTAACATACAAATTGATTTATTTTTTGGTTTGAGATTAGGGATCGACAAGACTTTAAAGAAAGGAAAAGACAACATATATCACTGCAGATCAGTGATGGATCATTGGGATATGGAGTCATATACATTATGCTCATTTAAGGCATTTAAGCTCCCTATCAGACACAATATTTGTATAATGATGAAGAGAAGAATAAGAGAATAACATAAATACAAATATTCGCTGAGAATAGATCCTCTCTGCAAAGAGAATTTAGATGTGCCTGGACAATAAACAATGATAAATAGGCAAGCTTACAACAGATCCTCTACCGCATCAAGAATCTATCAATCAAAGGCAAATTTGAATCCTTAAAATCAACAATACATTCAAACACGATGAAGAGTAGAAAAAATAACATAGAAGAAAAATCTGATGAAACAACTCATGTGAATCTTCAATAACATACAATTTACAGCTACATGCCCCTCCAGCTTACAAACTGAAATATACAGTCATAAACATTTCTCAAAACCTTCTCCAGACTTGGGTCGAAACCCCTCTCTCGTTTGTCATGTTCCTTCTTTCAGAAGGAAACTCTAATCAATATGGGCCTGCAGGAAAAACTGACCTTTGTGGTACTTCAGGTTGACATTTTTCTGTCTCCTCAGCAAGACCCTCCATGCTTCCATTTAAGGGGGTAGTCGATTGTTCAAACACCGGTCCTTCTTTCATTAACTGATTTCTCCTTGGGGTTAGGACGAGGCCTAACGCCTAGTTTGTTTCCACACACTGCTCTCAGATTGGACCCTATATAAGCATGAGATTGCAGAAGTTGCCAAGGGCGGTTTGGATCCACACTGCTCTAACCCCCGCAATCCACCACCAATTGCCACATACCTCTTTAGCTATACCGTGGTTTCGATTGCGGGACCACTCTAGGATTTTAGCGTTCGAGTAATTTCTGTCCCCGCAATGAAGTGTGGTCGTTGATCTTGTCGCAATCCATGATTTGGGAAAACCGTGCTTTTGCTGCCACATGCCGCTCTTGGATGGACCGTATATCGGCACGTGGTTGTGGAAGTGGGAAAGGGTGGTTTGGATCCACACCGCTTAGAACCCCACAATCCATTACCAACTACCACGTACCTTTTTCACTATACCGTGGTTTCGATTGTGGGACTGCTCTAGAATTTTAACGTTCGAGCATGTTCCGTCCCTGCAATAAAGTGTGGCTGTCGATCTGCTACAATCTGCGATCTGGGTAACCCTGCTATTTTAGTGCCCTTGCTAAAATTTATCTGTTTGCCAACTCCAAAATCATTTTAACCATGTTTAGAGATGGAGCCAATTTTGGTGCTTGGGAGCTTTGAATGCTGAGCAAGAATATCTTCCAGAGGATGATCTCCTGAATCTGATGTGGTGGCCTAACGTCATTGTGTTGTCACAACCACTGATGGATGAGCACCACGTGTCTTCAGCACTTCGACAGTTCGAGCTTCGGGAGTTTTGGATTGTGAAGCATGAAAAACTACCGGAGTGACGTGGCGGCCTGATGCTATATGATGTCACAACTACTGATGGATGAGCGCCATGTGTCTTCGGCACTTCGACACTTCGGGCTTCGGGAGTTCTGGATTGTGAAACATGAAAAACTCCCAAAGTGGTACGGACCCGGAGTGATGTGGTAGCCTGAAATGAATGTTATGCGTCCTCAGTGGATAAGTACCATGTGTTGAGTTGGAAAACACTCGTGGAGTGGTAGGGCCTGAAGTGACGTGGTAGCCTGATGTCACTTCAGGACTTTGACTCTTCGGGACTTCGGGATGTTTGGATGGAAATCTTCCGAAGTAACTTTCTCTCGGTTGACGTGGAAACCTCTCATTACTTTGGCGCTTCGGGCTTCGTGAGATTTTGAATGTAGGCATGAATATCTCCCAAAGTGAATTTCTCCCGGTTGACGTGGCAGCCTCTCGTTACTTCGACACTTCGGGCTTCGGGGGCTTTTAAACGTGGGCATGAATATCTCCCGAAGTGATTTTCTCCTGGTTGACGTGGAAACCTCTCGTTACTTCAAGACTTTAGGACTTCGACACTTCGAGGCTTCTATTTGGTCATTAATCCTTGCGCGATTTTGAAACTAAGAATGCACGAGAGACGTTAATCTAAACTGCACATGGGATCTCCACCGTTGAAAATTGAACCTGCCTGTTTGCTTGTATTTCAAGCCCAAAATGGACTGCTTTGAATGCTGCATTTTTCTCATAGTTTTTACCTGCGCATACAACATACTTGACCAGGATGAATTTATCAACCAAAAGAGGAAAAACTTATAGGAAGGTATGCAGAAAAGAGAGAGACTCGACAGAGGTGTAGACCTAGGTCTTAACAATAACTACATATGCCCTATGACAACTTTATGTGCTAACATGATCCATATACTTTCGTATAGTCATATGGACAGATCTATATAGTGGTATGAAAGTTTGTATAGTCATACAACATATCGTACTTGCTCAACAGGTATGTACAATTCAATTTAGGGTGATTTGTTGACCGTTCAATTGTTGATTTTTTGTAGAATGTGGAGGTTTCCTGGTAACTTTTTTTCAAAGGAATGAAAAGGTAATTTGAAGGAGAAAATACATGTTTGTGTGTTTTATGCTTTCACTATTTAGTTTCTGGTTATTGTGTGATTGATGTTATGGTTTGAGATAAATTTCTACATTAATTAAATTCAACAATTTATTGGTTTAAATTGAGATCATAAGGACATTAGTCAGCTAGGCTTGGAATTTTTACACTCTCCAATAATGATAAAATAATGAATGCAAACCTTGACAATTTTTCCCAAGAGTGGAGTACTGCATACAAAACCTTAACTCTCCTCCAAATAAATCCCTCCAAGTGTGAATAATTTCCAAGTGAAGTAGGACACTCAAATAATTAACCTTCAAAATGATGAAATTAACCATTAAATGGTTAAATCGACCTCAACATGTGTGCACAAGGATTATTGCACTAATAAAATTAGAGTCCAAGCTCCCAATAGTCGACAAATGATTAAATAAACATGGACATGTGTCAATATGGGGGTTTCACTCGAACAAGTGTTGTACCATGCAAATAAAATATGTCCTCCGTAGCAAAACCCCACCATATTAACCAAAAACATAAATACCAACCTAGGATTGAACCTAGGGTGCACCACCAAATGACTATAACCTAATGATAACTCATCGAATCTTATAACAAGGCTTGATCACCATCAAATAATAAGTAGAACTCCCTTCTAACTCCAACTTAAGAAAAAATTACATCAACAAGGGTACTAACATCATCAAATGCATTCCATCTAGGTGATATGTAGCAAATGTTACAATCATTCAAGTCATATCACCTAGGGAAATCCCACCAAGGAAACATGCATCACCCCATCATAACAACAACATAGAAAAAGGGGTCACAAGAAAGTGCTAACCCGTCAAATCATCAAGTATGTCCCCATCATACATCAAACACAAAATAACCACATATAAAACCCCCTCTTAGTGACACCAATAATATAACATTGCCACATATAGTCACTAGGAAACTCAAAGAACATCATGAAACAAATATTCTTCCTAACATGATCATCTAACCCCTTGGGGGGCTAGAACCATCATGCAAGAACAAGATGTAGCACATCCAAGATAAACCAATATAACAAAACAACACCATAATGAGAAAACATGCTCCATAACCATCAACTATGCAACCAAGGGGTGATCAATAAGGAAAACACATGTGAGAAGACCACCAAAATAGCAAGCATAGCCATCGAACCAACGAGAAGTGAGACTCCCCCAACCAAATACCTCCATCAAATGATCTAATTCCAAGAAGAGAAAGGGCTTCATGACGATGTGTCCCCCCAAGTCGATCCAATGCTGAAAATTACTAGCTACAAATATCCATCAATGTGATGAAAATCACATTGTGTAACATCATACAATATGAGGTGTAACATGTACCATACAATGACACCTTTATAAGGTTTATGGGGTATCATTTAGGGTCAACTAATCTTGAACCCAAGATGATTCAAAAGTGCATCCTCCATGACTATTTCATGCAACTTTACTCCATTGAAGTGCACTCTATGGTGTCGTGAGAGACCTGGTCAGGCTGCTCTTGAACCGAACATGGCTTACATCAATAACTAGATTAGGCCTCTTCACTTAAGTTTTTCCCATAACTACACCTTCAGCTATAGGTTTGTTAGATGTGCAACCAATTTCAACACAACCAACCTCTCTAACAATAGGCACACATCCAATTGTGGCCTTAAAGCATCCTAATTGTACCTTTACACTCAAACAATTTTCATTAATCCTTATCCATTCAAAATAATGCAAGAAATGATAACATCTAGAAATCACAAAGAGACCACAACACAAATATATGGGTGACACCTAAGGCAATCTCCTTAACTTTATTGATATGAGGAATGTCACAAAGACACAACAAGGGAGCGAAACCAACTACCTGCAGTTGTTTAACAAACTAAAATTATTCAAGGCACACTCCCTACAACACTTGTCAATCCAATCCATGAAGCATTTGTAGGCCTACCTCCCATAGGTCCCATCTCTTCAAAAATTCACTCAGCGAACACCCAACAAATTTATTCTTCCAACTCTAGTCTTGGCACAATTGCAAACCTACTCATTCTCCCTTGTATGAATGAGTCCTTCTTGAATGACTTTACACAAATGAGGCATCCTCTTTATATAATGGATGATTTATTTGTCATTTCATTATTCTAACTGTTAAGTTTTGAGCTATTATTAGATTTCTTTTCAATTTACTAGATAACAATAACATAGGTAGGATCAGTGAGAGAAACACAATCACAAGATACACATCATTTATCCTGGGAAACCTTCACGGGGGAGAAAAACCAACAAAAACTTCCTTAATATAGATAGCCAATACAATGCCAAGACAATAAACCAAAACACTAGAGAATATCCAACACTGAGCAATGCGCCTCTCTCTTCCTTCTTTTCCCAACTGTAGCTACCAAACTTGCACACTTGTTGAGCAAATGAGTGAGTGAGATAATGAGGCGCTAGCCTCCTTTATTTATACTAGCTGGCAGGTGCTGGAAAGGTGTCTCTTCACTGGGCAGGGCCGACTTGTCTTCTTAGTAGTTAAAACCACTTTAATTAGGCCTGAGGGATGACTTCTTAATTTGCATAATACAATTAGGGTTTGACCAATCCGCAAAAGGGGATTTGGTCAATTACAATGAATGACATGATCAATCCACAAAAGGGGATTGATCTAATGAATAATGACTCAATAATAAATAGAATACTCTTTGCAGTTACAATATTTCAACACTCCCCCTTAACAAGAAGGGTATTCTACAATATCATCAAGAGAGAGAGAGGGCAACAACATTTGGAACACTGACTGGCATATCTATAAATCATCATAAGTTTTTCTCATCATCAATATCATCATCCACATCAAGGAGCTGAAATGACATCATCATCATCTGCATCAACATGGATTAGTATAACACTAATACATCATCATCATCATCAATAACATCACAAGGATGATACAACATCAACAACAACAACAACAACATCACAATACGAAGGCTGGAGCATCATCAACATCAACATTAAGCTGGAAATCTTCAACATGAAGCTGACATCTCATCAACATCAACACAAATATGGAAATATTCAGCATGAAGCTGGCATCTCAACAACATCAACATGAAGCTGGAAATCTTCAACACAAGGCTGGCATCACAACAACATCAACATGAAGCTGGAAATCTTCAGCACAAGGCTGGCATCACAACAACATCAGCACGAAGCTAGAAATATTCAACACAAGGCTGGCATCACAACAACATCAACACGAAGCTGGAAATCTTCAGCACAAGGATGGCATCAACACTACTCCCCCTTTTGAGGGAGGTCCTTTCAGACTACACCAAGCTTGTCTCGAAAGTGCTCAAACTTTACACGAGACAGAGGCTTGGTCAGCACATCTGTAACCTGTTCATCCGTGCCAACATAATGGAGCTTTATGGCTCCTCTCTGCACCATATCACAAATGTAATGAATCCAGATTTATATTTGTTTTGACTTGTCATGGAACACAAAGTTCTCTGTCATTTTTATGCAACTCTGGTTATCACATGAAATCATGGTTGCTTCCATCTCTAGATCAAATAGACATGTCAACAACTTCCGAAGCCATATAGCTTCACAACTGGCGGAACATGCAACAATGCATTTTGTTTCTATCGTGCTGAGAGCAATACTTGATTTCTTCCTACTCTACCACGAGATCATGGTTGACCCCAGACTGAAACAACATCCTGAGGTGCTCTTTTTTTCAGGGACACTTCTAACCCAATCTGAATCGGTATATCCACTCAGTCTGAAGTCATGATCTCCATTATAACTGAGACCAAAATCTAACGTACCCTTAAGGTACCTCATCACATGCTTTGCAACAACCAGGTGAACACGTCTGGGCCCTACCAGGAATTGACTCAAGGTGTTCACAACAAAACATATATATGGCCTCGTATTCATTAGATACATCAACGATCCAATGATCTATCAGTATAGTGTAGCATCAACCAATTCTGACGAAGTATCTACCAGGAGATTCAACTTAGTTTCCATGGGTGTGTTCATGGATTTACACTCCAACAAATCAAACATCTTTAGTATTTCAACTGCATACTTCCCTTGGTTAAGGAAGATCTTATCTGGGCTCTGCCAGACCTCAAGACCTAAGAAATAGTGCATTAGGCCAAGGTCTTTCATCTCAAATTCTGCAGCGAGCTTCTTCTTACAATCAGTGATGAGTTTTTCTTCTCCAATTAGAAATAAGTCTTCTGCATACAACAACAATATAACAGGCTCGTCATTCAAAACATTGAAGTACAGGTCATAATCAAATTTACTCTTATTAAAGCCAAAGCTCGTCAGGAAACTGTCAACTCTTCCATACCAAGCTCTAGGAGCTTGTTTCGATCCGTACATAGCCTTCTTCAATCTGCAGACATGTGTTTTTTTATCTTCAACTTCAAACCCTTGAGGTTTTTCTATATACACTGCCTCTTCAATGACACCATTTAAGAAAGTTGTTTTCACATCCATCTGATGTAACTTCCATTTCATCTTAGTTGCAAGGGCTATGATGGTTATGATTGAAGTGTATCTGGCTACAGGAGGAAATGTTTCTTCATAATCAATGTCTTCCTTTTGAGAAAATCCATGAGCTATAAATCTTGCTTTATATTTCTCAATACTTCCATCAACATCGTGTTTTATCTTGTATAGCCATTTGGAAGATACCACATCCTTGCTCTTCGGTCTAGGAACTATTTCCCATACATCATTACTTATAATGGATTGGTATTCTTTTGTCATGGCATCTGCCCATTCTTTATTCTAAATGGCTTCTTCAAAGCAAGTAAGCTCCTCCTCTTTAACATTCTCTCCATGCTCTCTACATTCCTTTTTAACAATCCTCAATGATTGTTCTTTATCTCCCTTTTGGCCACTCATGGAAACCAAATTCTCCATGTTCTCATCAATAACAAGTTCTCTAACATAAGACATAGATGTCCCATTTACTTCAATAACACATTTTCCATTCCGAACTTCTCCTCCATTGAGTAATGCGTCTATATACTTTTTCTGTTGCAATAGTTCAAAACTGTCTTCATCTCAAAGGCAGACATCATCACATTTGACCTTAAAACCTTCATCAAATTTTATGACAGCTGAAAAAAATTGTCCATCTTCATCTATTCTAACAAGATACTGACCTTGTTTTTCCTTCATGCCTAGAAGAAACATGTCTTCTTTAGCTTTCACAACAGTATTCAGTAACTGCTCTTTCTCCTTTACCACAAGACTTTGGGGTTGTCCTTCTCCAATACTTTGAAGAGACATTCTTCTACTGTCTTTCATCTTTATGACATCATTGGATGGATTTCCATCTCCATTGAAACCTGCATTAACACACAAGTTGTTAGTTTTAAAACCATAAGGCTCCATGGCCTCATTTGATGATTCAATCACTAAAATCTCTTGCACATTTTCAGTGTCCAAATACCCTACGAGACTTTCAAGTAGTCCCTTATCAGCTTCACCACTTTCTCCAAGGATTAACCCTTGTTCAGGCTCACAAATGCAAATTTCTTCTTCATTTTCCAAAGACTCCTACTCCTACTCAACTGCCCTGAGTTTTTATGCTTCCTTTAACCAAACTTTCAACATGTGCCTCTGTCTTCTTGCAACCAACTGCTTAATAGGCTATCTAACCACCTTCTTCATTACCCATCCACATTTATGATCTTCCTCTTTCTGTAGCAGCTCCTTTAACACATTAAGTTGTGCCTTCATCTCAACCATCTCTTTCTCAAATTCCTAATCACTCTTCCTTGTCTTTATGCCATTTACTTTGAAATCTTTCACTTCACTGTAACTCTCCTTTGAACCCCTTGCATGACTATTGATAGTCATTTTCTCTTCTCTGAGTTTCCTTAAACTCATTGTGAACTGTACTCTTAGCCTCTGCAACAACAAGACTCATTCACCTTGTTGCAAAACACCTCACCAAACTTCCTCTAAGTCTGACCTTTTGGCATTTCACTGGTTCCCTTTCTCAGAACCTCTTGAGATTTCAGTGCTCTTCCTAAGCTCTCTCTTGCAGTCACCTACTTCTTGACAGCCTCATTGTTCCCTCTCCTTTCCAATCTACTATTGGAAACAACTACAACACTCTCCTTGTTGTGGGTTCCTTTGTCATAATTCTTCAACATAGATTTTCCCCTTCTCCTTATTACAATTCAAATTGTAATCTAACTTCTGTTGTTAATTTCATCCAACATAAACATAAATTTATCAAATTTGAAAGCAAAAGACGAACACACTAACCATTCTCTCAAGCATGCCCCACTACTTCGTAACTTTTCCAAAATTGTATCCTTGTCTGCAATTCTCTATTGCAGCCTCTACAAGTTCTCTGCTTGTGTACCTCCTTTACTTTCCAACATCTAACAACTATAAACCTTCACAGTTCTACCAACTCACCGTTGGAACTGTCACTCTTTTTCCTGTAAATTTCTTTCCCCTTTTCCAAAGGAACTTACTTGCTCTGATACCAATTGATGCATGCCCCACTTGGACCTGCTCTAGAACCAACTCACACTTCCAATAGTCCTGTAGACTATGGACTTCTTATGCTCTATTGCGAAAATATTTTGTAGCGTTACTTTCAATTACTCTGTTTTGCTTCGCTACTGTCATCACCTTCTGCTACAGAAATTTCCCATTTGTACTCTATTTACAAATACAAATTTATTTCTTCAGTTTGCGCCTATGTTTTAACATTTAACTTGCATACACGTTGCCAAAGTTGTGTTCCTCCAAGTGAACCCTTTTTGAACAGATGCGAATTCCCTTTCAACAATCTAACAACGCCCTTTCCAGGTCTTCAATGAAATTGATCAAATATGACCACACCTTGGTCATACTCTTTGTTGGTCATGCCCACTTAACATAGATTTACACGTTCTCTGCAAATCGATTCTTCAAATCAATTTTCCTCCAGTGCAAATGTCCAACCTCCAACTCCACCCCGGATTTACTCAACACAGAGTGAATCTACTTCACTCTATCTTTGAACAAAGCACTATGTCTGTCTCAACGCACAAACATTCTTCTCTTAATGGCTCAGTTAATCTTCATACGATCTCCTCTAGATATTCTTAGTGCTACATTAGCTTCATTCTTGAACGCGAAGCACTTACAAACCTTTTTTTCTGCGTCAACACCAATAAATCTTCGACCTGTTCATGCAACCATTGTCCAGATTCACATGTCTGTCAAAACACACAGTCCTTTCTTCTTCTTGTCAACGAGAATACTCCATTCTTGCACAAGATTTACCTTGCTCTTTCGACATAAACCATTCTCACTCTGTCACTAATTCCACTCATACACACAGAGTTCAAATCATTCAACCAAGCGACATATATATATAGCTGGAACTAAAACAACTCCAACCAACAACCATTTATTTCCATCTTTCCAAACTATTGCGCAGTCACACAGGTAATCCATAAACGTTCACAAGATTATTTAAGACTTAAAAGACTTATGCAAGGATTGAAAACCTTCCATAAAGATTCTATTCAACTCTACCTTCCCTAAACTTGAATTTCATAGGAAATTCTCCCCAGTTCTGAATATATATATATATATATATATATATATATATATATATATATATATATATATATATATATGGCTGGAACTAAAACAACTCCAACTAACAACCATGTATTTCCATCTTTCCAAACTATTGAGCATTCACACATGTAATCCATAAACGTTCACAAGATTATTTAAGACTTAAAAGACTTTTGCAAGGATTGAAAACCTTCCATAAAGATTCTATTCAACTCTACCTTCCTTAAACTGGAATTTCATAGGAAATTCTCCCCAGTTCTGATTTAAACGAATACAAAAAAATTATTTCTATATCATGATTTCATGCACATCACCCATTATCACACTATTAAAGATTATTTACCAATCCTCTACATGCTATAAAAATTCACAAAGAATCAAATAACATATGACATGGTAAATCCTCCTCCTATTAAAAAAAATCAGCATCGCACATATAATTATACATGATCTGCAGGCCTGGCAAAACATAGCCAGCCTCTCCACTATGAATTGAACTAGAACCTTTTCAAGATCACAGATTACAATATTTATACATTTGATTGAGCTTCCAACTCACTACAACGACCTCCTACAAATCTTGAACAACTTTCTAATAATAAAAAACTTCGATCCTATCTTCTATCACATTCCATAACTTAGATATTTTTAGACCTCTCGAATCATTCCATTAGTTTAGGAATTGGTTTTCATGACTCGTGACTACATTGACACCTCACCACTTACGATTCATCATTAAACCTATGACTCACTACTTTAGCTAAGACTTCTAGAACTCCATATTCGAACTAAAGAATTCGACATATTTTACAATGAATTTACCAAAGACCCCTGTTTGGGCTGGTTCAAGACCCAAGGCCTAAAAAAGCCTTTACAAACTCCTTATGTGAGTAGATTCTCCTACATCAAGTGACCTCCTTAATGAGCATTATTCACCAACCCAAGAAATGACCTCCTTAACGAGTTTCTTTCACAACATCATATCGATGGAAAAAATTCACATATAACCCCATAGACAAATTGTAGCACACTCTACAACATAACTACTTTAAAAGAAATCACTATCATCTAATCTACACTAATCCTCTACGATGACGAGGGTCGTGGTAGATATCCAATGATTATGGATCTCTCATGAGAGATTGAGATTCATGCCAACTCTATTACGATCTTTGAAAAATATGAGAGAGTTTCTTCAACAAAAGTTCATCTATTTCACAATCCTTGTTGACAAATCAATATTGAGCATATAGAATTTAGATGTAGTGAGATAAATTTATCTATCCATATGCAACCATATACCAACCCCTAAATGACTCCTAATCCTAACATAAATATAGTCTATGTTGAATTTTTAATGAAGATTTGTACCTTGGACAAGTGGTTCCTATGGGTTTTTAAACTTTTACCTAGGGATGTGGTCCACAACTTAAAAGTGGGTCTTTTTCATAAAGTCACTTTATAAGTGGTAAAGTGAACTTTAAATTAGAAANNNNAAAGTGACTTAGGAACTTAAAGCACCAAGTGGGTTTTTATTTAAGTTGGGTGAGTGAAATTAAATAAAGTGAATTTAATGGAGCATTTAATTCTCACCATTGATCTTGGGCAATGTGAGCCCTTGGATCAAAAGGGAAACCTAACCGTCACTTAAGGATTCTAAAGGAGGAAAAAGGCCAAATGAGAGGTCATTCTTTCTTGGAGAGATTGAGAGGTTGAGAGAGAGCAAGAACAGGAGAAAAGTTTCCATTTTCTGAAGAGGAAAGAGCAGCAAAGAGGAGGCACAATTTTCAAGGCAAAGATGGACACGAATTTCGAGGCAGCCAACAGTGAAGAAAAATTCGTACGGTACAGATTCCGTACATCAACACGTTTCTCAAGGAGTTGGGCGCATTTATTGAGCCGTACAGGCCGTACGGCCACCGTACAACAGTAACAGAAATTTTGGGCATGTTTTTCGAGGAAACAGTACAGCATTTAATGCTAGACAGACCATACGGTACGACTGTCTGCATAGAAAACGAGGTGGCTGTGTGTTGGGTTTCTTCCAGTCATTTTCAAGCACGAAAAACGAGGAAGAGATAAGTTAAATCTGTTGGTTTTATTTTTGCTGATGTAATTTCCAGAATTGAAGAAATAAGAAGAATTCCCTCTCTCTCACTGGTTTTCCCCACATTGGGGTTTTTCCAGGGTCGATTTGACCAAAAATTTATTGTGTCATTAAATGTGTGCTTGCTGATATATTTTCTGAGTTTTAAGACAGACATTGAAAAGATTATTTATTTCATGTGTTTCAGTCAAAATTTCATTTCGAAATTTAATGCATATTAATGTTTGCAAATTTCATTAATATTGGGAAAGGGCATTAAACATTTGGTGTGATAATGAGTGATTGAAACCGGGATTGGGATAAATTGCAGGGTGAGAAAACACTAAGAAAAATCAACAGTCTAGTGAATAATTCAAGCACCTCTAAAACTAAACTAAATAAACTCATGACAACCATCTTACCCGTTCTGTAATTGGATCCTTATCGCACAAGACACCTTATGCACATTTATAGTCGCTTAACTTTTACGCACTCACCTCACCCATATGTGAACTCACCTTATAGTCATCACATGTTCCACAAATTAACATTATGGTGAGAGATTTAATATGAAAACTTTGACAAGTCACCAATATGGTTACAAAAACTAGGGTATGTAAGTAGGAACTACATATTTGAATTGAGCAGGCATATTCTTTCCCTATCCCACTCATTTCTCTACTCTCGTTTCATTTGGTGTTCTACTTGTTTCTTACCTTGTACTATCTTAGGGGTTCAAGTATCAACCAATCTTACGAGTGACTTTTCTCCAAGAGTTTAATGGATAGGCTAAGCCTCTTCCCTAATAGATTGAAATGCTTTGATCCCAAATGATCTAAAATTATGGATTGATTCATAGAGTCATGGTTTCAAGTCCCAAGTTGATGTATTAGAATCCTCCCTCTCTCAATTGCATCGATGGGTTTGGTGTCATGCCTTATGGGCCCTCCCATTCTCGTGGTTGTTATCATGCCTCATGGGCGCTCCCATACTTGTGGTTGTTAATGTGATGTTTGTAGTTGCATAGTGGCATATCCCCATAATGATATTTAGTTCCACATTAATACTCTCCTCCCTTCTAATAAATTCTAGCAAACAATGGCTTAAAAGGGCTTTGCAAGGTGTTTCTAAACTTTGATTATGTATACACCAATGTAGATCCATTTTAACATCGCACCAATTAAGCATTAAGAGGGATCCAAAAAAATGAGATGCAAATATCTCTATGCTTAAAAGATCCTAAACTAATATGGATCTATGGTTGTGTGCTTATATATCGCTTGGACGAACCAATGGTACAAGCGTTACAATCTCTATAACATTGGGCTATAGAATGCGTCGAACACACACACACACACATGTTCAACTTTTTATATTCACACAATGTTCACTACTCATCTTTCATGCTTGGGATTCACGACCCTTTCCCCTATTTAACCTTGAGGTTAAGAATTTCCACCACTTTGTGATCTTACTCCGCTAGTTCACAATAAATTACTCTAGAATGCATTAGTTTACAATCGAGGGCTGTAAAATGTTAGTCTAGTGACTTTGTTGCAAGGTAAGTTGATCTCACAACCTAAGGTTACAATGTGATATATTCCTACAACTTAAGGTTGCAAAGACCCATAAATTATTGTTCCTCATGAGGGTGTATACACTTGCAACCTAAGGTTGCGCCATCACCCAACTTGCGACTTCACCTTGCCAACCTATATGCCATGAAACCAAAAGTCACAACCTTGCTTGACTCGCAACCCCACCTTACTGCCTTTGTAATGGCCCATAATTATAACCACTTCAACCATTACTAAGATAATTTCCTACTTCTCCAAGCCTCTACAACCTTTTCGTCAAGTTTAACCATATAAATAGGATCATAGAAAAGTCCAATCCTTCATCATGATCTCAAATGCCCGAAATATATTTTTAAACAATTATATCAACAATAACATTCAAAATTATAAGATTTTTAAATTTATTTCAAATATTCCACCAAATCAATAATTTCGCTCCCGTTGTCAATAAAGCTTCAAAATATTCATCTAATATGGAGCCAATAAAGAAACTCCTTGAGATCACTCTAGCTTGCTCTAGCAAGAAAAGATTTCTAATGATAATACAAATTTAAAACATGATTTTGACATCAAACTTGAACCTAGGGTTCAATAATTCCTAAGTTTGCAACAATTCTTCAATCCATATCATAATCCTTTCTTTTATTAGATTGTACTTAATTAAAGTGATTAAGATACTTGTGATCAATATCTTTACAAATCCATCACGGGTTTATCCTGTTGGGTTAGCTTGAATGCTTGAGCACTACGAATTACAAATAGAATATATCAAGGTCAAGCCTTAGAGTTTGTTGTCTCTATGAATATTTTGGGCCCAACTCGATGTCCCCGTCGGCATAATTTGCCAAAATTGCAACTGCCAGTTTACCCTGGGTACCATCCTCAGAATGAGGCAAAGAGCCTAGGGGTTTTCCTATAAATTGTATTTGAAGGGAAAAAAAATCCATCATAAATTTAGATTCAAGGGATGATATATCATATAACTATATTGTAAGTTGTTGAAGATGACTATTCATAAAAATTAGAAGAAATTAAAGAATGGTTTAACAAAGATTGTTATGATGTTAATTAACCTTATACACATGAATTTAATTTCAAAATTTTCATTTTATTTGATTGTTTAGTATTGATTGCAAAGAAAACACAATTTTCAACTTAATAAACTATTTTTTATTTTTTGGGGGGAGCTTTGTTTAACATGTTCTTAAATAATGGAATTCATGACAATTTTTAACTTAATAAACTGGGTTTTTTTTTTTGGGTGGGGGGTTTGTTTCACAAGGTTCTTGTTTTTTAAGAGAAACTAGGAGAATTTGTATGATAAAGGTTGTAGCCAAAGCTAAATAGCAATGTTACAAAAACTATTGGTTTTAGATTTCCAAAATGGCTAGCTCCTTATTTGTCAAAAACACAAAATACAAATGGCCACAAAACCTACATCCCAATATTTATTACATGTATATATTCTAAAAAAGATTCCTAAAATTCTGATTGCTTTGCATAACATGAGATTTTAACGGAAAATGTGATGACTATTTGCCTCCTCCAACCCTAGTTGGATGAATGGGATTCCAGAATTCCAATGTCCATATCTTTGAACCTATGTTGCATTTCATTTTCCTCCTTAAACTGGGGGTGAACACAGTTGGTGGACATCCTATAGTTGGAGAATGCTAATTGAGAACTTTTGCTTATTTTGAGAACCAAATTCTTGACTGAATGGAACTCTGCTTTTAGTGAGTCTATTTGTTGTTTTCGTAGAGTTATTACATCCATGATTGTGGAATTTTGAGCATTGCAATGGTGTTCATTCTTGTGAACCTTCGATGTCATCGAGAATATCGAGGTTCAATTGCATTGGATGGTTTCCTCGTGCCAATGAAGGGCTCTACAAATTTTTTGCACTTGCCTGTAATCCATGGATCCTACACAAGTAACAAGATAGGGCTGCCAATTTTTGGTAGGGATGTTCACAAACTGTAGAATAAAACCAGTAGGCCAAAGAACCAAATAAGTCACATTGCGCACCCAACCATAGAGAAACACCAAAAAAACCACATTATCTACCCAACCCAGGAGAAGCACCAAGTTGCTTAACACATAGGTTCACTAAAAAAAATTGAAGCGAAGGGGTCAAACCCCCTAGAGGAAATATCCAGAACACCAATAGGAATAATACCCAATAAATTGACCCCCAAAATATCAGAGAAACAAAGAGAAACTCCAGGGAAGAATGGACACATGATATTTAGTGAACATAGTGATTCTAGAAGCCAAAGCTTTGAAAATCCAAAACACATATCCGAAATTCCAAGTACCAAGAAATTCCAAAGACCAACACAAATTGAAGCCAATTCATGTCAACATAAATTCCATACAATGATCCAAAAACCAAGGGAGGTTCTTACTAGACCACTGTTTATAATAGTAACCTTGATCCAACCAATGTCGCTCAATCCTAGCTTTAATTCCATTATCCCACATCCTTGGTGATATACCTCGATCCAATGTTCAAAGGATAGAGTGAATTTAAGTTTTAGCATGCAAAGAATAGGAGCATGAGTACTTCCATATCCACGAACCTCTTATGCAATCCATTGCACTTGATGTTGGAACAAATAGAGATTTGATGTGACTAAACATGCCTCCATTTGATTGATAAGACCATTTAAGGTTTTGGATGATAGAATGCACCCCCTCTTTTCCTTAACACCTTAATTTTTATAGGTTGCATTGTTTTCTGGCAAATCTTCTTTACGATTATGCTCTTGAAGGCCCTGGTGAAATATTTTTTTTGAAAGTGACTAGATTCCTTTTGAGAATGAGTTGTGATGGAAGTTATCTTATTGTCAGGAGAGGGAGATCATTGCCTACATTAGTTTGATAATGGTGCTAGAGTCTCCAATGACAACCAAAATATGGATCCCAGATTTCAGTGCTATAAGTAAGCGTTCGAGAAGAGCATAGGCTTCTACTTGATTGTTCATGGATTCACAAAGACTCCATGGAAAAGTCAATTCCAATTTTCCTTAGGGATCTAAAATGACCCCCCCTCCCCTCCCCGCACTCGACACCCCTAGGTTTCCTTTTGATGCTCCATCAAAAAATAAAGTGAATGTCTTTTGCATGGTTATCCATTCTTGATGTTCTTGATCTTCCATTCAAAGTTTCCATGGGGGCTTGGAAAGTGGCCTACAATTATTTGGATTGGAACTTTGCTCTACGATCGAAAATGTTGAATCCATTCTTTTTGGTACGAGTCCAACCTATGAACCTCTAGCTTTGGCATATGTTGGGAGTTGAAATATTTTGCTATCGGGCTTATGGATTTAGTTGCCACTGTTTTAGGACTTTCAAGCTTATAATTAAATATTTCCTTAGTGTGAGCCAACCAGATCTTCCAACAAAGGAATTTAGGAAGGGAAATTCACAATCTTCTCAATATAAGTTTTCTTTTAAAATTCCCTTTGTATCTATTATCCCCCCTAAAACATTTGTTTCCAACTGACTGGCCATTGAATTCAATGATTAATTCCAACAAAGGAAACTACCCATACATGTTTTGAGAAAGGACACTCAAAGAATAAATTATGTATGAATTCCTCCTCTATTCAACACAAGGTGCATTTGGAGGGGCCTTGAATTTCCCTTCTTTGTAAATTATCTTATGTAAGAAGTTTACCATGAATCGAGATCCAACAAAATATATTCACCCTTGGAAGTCCATCTGAGTGCTACACCTTAGACCATATAGTTGAGCATGAAGGAAGAGGGAGGGGTAGGATTTCGTGAAGTTATCTGTCTTTTACTCTAAACTTAGAAGTCTTCCTTACTCTACTATATGCGATGGACTTATCCCATGGAACACAAACTTTTAGGGTGGAAATAAAAGCAGAGACACGAGGAACTAGAAAATTAAGAGACGATCCTATATGCAAACCCATAAAATTTCTTGTTTTATCTGACCATACTAAAATATCCCATAGAGTGGATAAATTTTGGTTGTCCATCCATGTTTTCAATGAACATGATCAATATTTTTCTCTAGTGATTGATTGCCCATAATGCCATCTTACCAGATGTGAATTAATTTTCCATTACTAGGGATCCAAGTGAGATTGAATTGAATGATGGGTGATACAACCTTAAGTAACTTTGAAATGTGTGATCCTCTGTTGTTTTCTAGAGGTCTACCTATACATATATATTGTGATCGCATAAGTATTTCTTGAAGAGAACTCTATTCCACCAATCCATATTGTCGATAATCATCCGCCAAATGAGTTTGGATCCTAAACATAGATTCATAAGTGAAGGACCCTTAATTCCCAAGCCGCCACGATTCTTGGGAGCTCTAAATGTTTTCCAATTTATCAAATTAAATTTCTTAGTATTTGATTTCTCCCATTTCCGTATGAATTCTCGAATGTCTTACGGGATTTTTTGCATTATCCCCACTAGAGTGATCATGGCCGAGCTCTACAAAATTGGAAGTGTAGTGGCAACCAACTTGATTAAGACTAGTTGACCTGCTGGCTTCAGCGATTGAAATCCACATTGCTAGAAATTTGATTTAGTTTTTCCAATGACACTGTGCTAGGCCTAGGTTGTTGGATTGCTCAGGGAGATGGGAATTCCCAAGTACTTAAACGAAGTCCAAGTTTCTTGACAAGGGAACACTAATGTTATGGAAATAGAATGGAGAAGTCGGCGACTAGAATTCCAACCAAAAATCTAACTTTTGTGGTTGTTAATACCCCCCGAATGTATTTGTGAATAGATCCATAATCAATTTAAATATCTTTGTAATAATGGTGGAAGCACCCACCAACAAAAGAGTGTCTTGTGCAAATTAGGAGTGATTTAGACTTTTGATTTACTTGGCCAATTTGATACCTGGAAGGTTTCTTAACAACCTTTCTGCCTCTAATTTTCTACCCAATGACTCAACCATGATGATGTTCAAGAGAGGGGAGAGTGGGTAGCCTTGCTTCAGGCTTCAAACTCCCTTGAAGAAGGAGGTGGGCCTCCCATTGACCAAGGGAGATATCCATAAACCACCAATGCATGAAGAGGCCCATCTGATAAAAGAACAAAAACCAAACTTAAATAAGACATTAAAGAGAAAAGAATGCCTTAGCCTATTGAAGGAATTGGCCATGTCGATTTTTATAATAATGCCTTTGTCTTTGTTTTCTCGACTCGAGTGAACATCTTCATGTAGCATGATTATGTTGTCTAGAATCTAGTGCTTTTGCATGAATCTTCTGTTAATATCATGGTAGTTGCGGGAGGTATTTACCTCCACGTGTGAACCTGACGAGAATAGAAGACTCTGGAAAGCAATAGAAAACCCTAATGAGTTGGCTAATAACCCTAGAAGTCTTGTCGGCTCAAGAAGATAATTTATACTAGGTTATTATCTTCCAAGAGAAGAAGTCGGCCAGAAATAATAATAATATACTGAACAGACACATATCCAGAAGGAGAAGTCAGCCCCAACAAATCTGGCAGAACCAGTATAAATAAAGGGCGTCAGTTCTCATTTGATACATCTCAGAAGTTGCAGAGAGCCAGTTCTACGCACTGCAATTCCCAGTTTGGTGTGCACATGTGGAGGAGGGATGAAGGTGTAGTTGCAGCAACAACTAGTTTTCAGTATTGGCTTGGACTATCTCTTGGCTAGGGTTTGGAATATCTGATCAACTCTTTGTGATGCGCTATCCTTGGGGAAAGATGTGCTACCCTTTGTTTGGCTATCTAGCCTAGGGTTTGCTTCCGGAGAAATTATCAGTCAAGGTTAAGGTGCTCGGAGGGTGGCTTCGGCCTATGGTTGGGTGATGAGGGTATCGTCAATGGTAAAACGAGCACACCATCTTCTATATTCTAACAGGTTATGAGCCCACACCTCCTTCATTCAGTATAAACGCTGGAAGGAAACATAGCCGCTAGGATATTGAGCTCGCTGAGGAACTGTTGCTAGGGTTACTAGCAGAAGCAGCTTCCAAAGACACTGAAGCTAGGGTTACTAGCAGGAGCAGTTGCAGAAACCCTAATCCTATTGTTGAAGCACCTTAAGTGAATGGATTGACCTAATCAATGGATAGATCAGTGCGCTCTAGCCTAGCGCATCTCCTGACACTCTCAGCAAGCCAAGACGTGAAGTTTGAATTTCTGGTCAGATCTAGGGTTTGACCAAGTCAAAGCATCCATGACTTATTCTATGAAGTCAGAGAACAAGTTAGATGGAGCCTCTAACTTCAGAGCATGGAAGACAAGGATTGACCTCATCCTTGCCAAGAATAAAGTGTTGGATATCATGAAAGGAAAGATCATGAAGCCAGAGTTTGAAGAAGGAAAAGAGAAGGAACCGCA
>ML778345.1:608400-638812 GCA_009831015.1 Picea engelmannii
TACATCTTCTTCGATGAGTCAAGATGGGAGATGTAGGGTATCAAGTGGTCTTTTATGGAATCCACTATGATACTCATGGCATTGATGTCAATGTCTTTGAACTTCTCCATAGCTGCAACGTTCTACGGTTCCTTCTCTTCTCCTTCTGTAAACTCTGGCTTCACGATCTTTCCTTTCACAATGTCTAACACTTTATTCTTAGCAAGGATGAGGTCAATCCTTGTCTTCCATGCTCTGAAGTTAGAGGCTTCATCTAGCTTGTTCTCAGACTTCATAGAGTTCGTCATGGCTTCCTTGACTTGGTCAAACCCTAGATTTGACCAGAAATCCAAACTTCATGTCTTGGCCTTCTGAGTGTACTAGGAGATGCGCTGGGCTAGGGCGCACTAATCTATCCAGAGATTAGGTCAATCTCGTCACTTAAGGTGCCTCGATAAGAGGTTTAGGGTTTCTGCAACTGCTTCTGCTAGTAACCCTAGTTGCAGTGCTTTTGGAAGCTGCTCTTGCTAGTAACCCTAACGACGGTTCCTCAACGAACTCAATGTCTAGCAGTTATGTTTCCTTCCAGCGTTTTAGGCTGACTGAAGGGGTGTGGGCCCATAACCTGATAGAATATAGAAGATGGTGTGCTCATTTTACCATTGACGATACCCTTTTCACCCAACCACAGGCCGAAGCCTCCCTTCGAGCACCTTAACCTTGACTGAGAATTCCTCCGGAAGCAAACCCTAGGCTAGATAGCCAAACAAAGAGTAGCGCATCAATCCCCAAGGATAGTGCATCACAAAAGACTGATCAGATGTTCCAAACCCTAGCCAAGAGATATTCAAGCTAATACTGAAACTAGTTGCTGCTGCAACTGCACCTGCAACCCTCCTCCAAACCTGCGCACCAACTGGGAAAACTGCAGTTCTGATATGCTGTCAAATGAGAACTGGCGCCCTATATTTATAGTAATCCTGCCAGTTTGTTGGGGCCGACTTCTCCTTCTGGGTATGTGTTTGTTCAGTATATTATTATTAATTCTGGCCGACTTCTTCTCTTGGAGGCTAATAGCCTAATATAAATTTTCTTCTTGAGCCGACAAGGCTTCTAGGGTTATTAGCCAACTCATTAGGGTTTCTCTTGCTTCCCGGAGTCTTCTATTCTCGTTAGGTTCACACGTGGGGGTAAATACCTCCCGCAACTACCATAATATTAATAGCTTATACAATGGAGTACATCTCCTTATCATAGGTGGGGTACTTGTGGATGACATCTAAGAGTGTCTCACTATGGTAATCCATTGGATGACCATGTTGAGTGAGGATTGCACCAACTGCATAGTCTGAAGCATCTGTCTCAATCTCAATGGGTTGTAGTAGATATGACAAGGTGAGTACACGTGTTGAACATAAGCGGTGTTTCAGATACTGAAATTATTTTTGTTGTGACTCAACCCAAACCGTTAGGATATTTAGACACTTAGGAGTTAGTTAAGATCAACTTGGTTTAATATGTCATTAGGTTAAAGTGTGCTTCTTTAGTATGCATTTGTAATCCAATGACTCATATTCCCCTTGATTTTAACAACCATGTTGATGTGTAGCTTAACAATTGATTGGTCCATGATTTCTATTTAAAGAGCATGGAGGGTCATTTGTTGATGATTGATTGTGAAAAAATCTCTTGTGATATTTTTCTTTTGCATTAATAAATTGTCTCAAGTGTCCACATTGGTTGGGGCCATAGATGTTTTTACCTAGGGTTTTTACCACGTAAAAACATCGGTGTGTTGATCTTTGATATGGTTGTGTGAGTGGTTACTTAAGGTGTTCATCCTATGTTGGAATACCCTATGTTATCAAACATGGTATCAGAGGCCCTTTGAGGACTTGTTCCCGTTGTAAATTGAGATCTTGAAGCAATGTTGTCAAATCTTCGGTTTATGCTATTTATATACATTTTTGGGTTGAGAGGACTTTTCAATTGTTTGGAATGATCATTTCAGTTAGGAACTCTTTTTGTTTCACTCGAAAAAGGTTTATGTTTTCCCAATATATGACAATTTCAAGTGATATCCGAAGGTATAAAGCATAAATACGACCTTTTAAAATTTTTACAGAGATCATATTTTGGCTTTCTATTTTTTTTTCGGGTTGCTACTCTTTCAAGTTTGTATATTCTCTTTTCCCTACACTCTGTGTGATCACGAAAAATTAGAAATAGAGTTGAAAGTGTTTTATTGTCTACGTATGCTCTTTGTCGTGTTCTTTGTGTGATCTCGACAAATAAAAAACATAGAGAAAACTTGCATTTTCCAGGTAAGCTAATTGAGATCTAACCGTGTTGTTGTCGAGAAACAATTTTTTTTTGCGTGTGAACACATAAAAATGAGTTTTTTTTTAGAACACACTTCAAGGCCATCTTCCACAACAACAACAACATATACCATGCTCATTTTTAAGATTATAATGTGCTTTGCACTAGCTCACTTGGTTGAAAGTTCAACTCTTAAGGTCTTGAGTTCAAGTCTCTTTTTTGTTACTTTTTATAAAATGTTCATGCATCTGTTGTAAAGTGCATTTCACTTCATTTATAAAAGTGAATCACTATAAGTAGTTTTAATATTTCTTTTAGTTACTTTTTTTTGCATGCAACTTTAATTTATAAAGTAACTTTATTGTAAAAGTGATTCCAACTTATTCTATAAAAGTAGGTCACTTCATAAATAACTTATTTAAAAGTGAGCTTATAGGCAAAGTTAGATAAGGAGGAGCATCGCCACGTGGAACAACTTTTACTTGCCACATGGCTCTTTGGTTACCGTTTATGTTTTTTTTTTAAATGACATAATTTTCACATCCGAAGTCCATTTTCAATATCATTATTTTTTAAACAACCTATTTTTCAAGAGCTTTTCATCTAGACCATCAATTTCAACCTCTAAATCCATATTATCTGCATATTTTAATATGGTTTCTCCTAATGATCTTTTGCTTACCAACACAAACTGCTTCTCATGGAAATGTCATATGGAGGATGTACTAAGAAGTAAAGGATTGCACCAAAATTAAATTTCACATCTAATGAGAACTCACTCTGCATACTTTTGACAGACCAACATTGAGATCAACTGAAAATACATGGTTTTTTTCCATGTATTTCTAATTTATCTCAATGTGGATATATCAAAAGTACGCAGAGTTGGTGCTCGTTGGCTGCAAAATTAAATTATGCATCCAACGAGTGCCTACACTTGAAATTTGAGTAAACCTATAAGAATACAAGTCGAAAACATGATTTAAAAAAATAGTTTTCTTCTTTTCCCTCAAAAAATGTTTACCCTTATGGTTGACATCATTATCTTGAATCATATTGATTCTTTTAAAGTTGTTTTTTATAGTACATTTTTTGTTTTGAGACCCATTTTTTAACCTCAAAATTCCCCTATTTTCTCCCCTGACCCTTGAATGGCCAAAAAACATCATTTAAGGCCTCAAAATGGCCCCGGAAGATTAGGATCTCAAAAACTGTAAATAAAAAATTACCAAGATGGAGAACCGTGTTGAGTTAGTGGAAGAGGTGGGTTGCCACAGATGTCCACTTGGATTAGTCCTCTTCCCTTAGGAAACAATGGTCCCCATTGCTTCAAGGTCCCTCGTTAGATGGGGAAACTTTTGTCGAATTTGACTCTTGGTGAGTAACTTGCCTTGGTGAAGAAGTTGTCATGCTTTGACAACCTGATAGATGTTTTGCTGACATATTTCCTTTGTCTTGGTGTCCATGATATGATCCACTGTAGTCTGCTCAATCCATTCAAATTTGAGTTATGTAGGGGCCAAATGCTCAGTCACCTTTGAAGTGTCCAATAGAGGTGGAAAATATGGTCAAACCAGCTCCACATTAAACACTGGGTGCAAGCCAAGGAAATGGGGAATACTAATTTCTAAAGCATTCTCACCCACATCCTTCGTGATGGTGTAAGTTCCATATCAGAGTGGTTTGAGCTTCATATGGGATCCTTTGAGGCACTCTTTCTGCAAATGCAACCACACCTTATTACCAACCTAAAACATGTGTGGAACACGATGCTAGTCATGTCGCTAATTGTACTTCGCATTGGCTTTCTGCAAGTTATCATGAACCTTTTGTTGAATGTGTTGGATCCGTTCAACAAATTTGACTGCTTTATCTGCCTTGGTCTAAGCATGGGAGGAATCTTCCTATGAATATACAATGGGTAGAGCTACATTAATGAGGCCCAATGGTTGGAACTCGAAGCACACCTGAAAAGGTTTGTGGCCAATGTAGTTGTGGAGGACTTTGTTGTAGCTATGTTGAACATAAGTAAGGATTTCATCCCATGTGCATGGATGTTTAGAGTTGTACATTCTCAGAATACGTACAACCATTTTGTTGACCATCTCTATGTGTCCATCAATTTGGGGGTGGAAGGTAGTGGATTTTGTGATTTTGGTGTCCATCAGTGACCTCAAGATGAACCAAAATGTACTCAAGAACCTGATGTCGTGATCTAAAATAATAGTATGTGGTAGTCGGAAATGAACCTAAACATGTTCGAAGAATATCTTAGCAGTGGCCTCGACGATGATGCTCTTCTTGTAGGCTGTCAAGATGGTCATCTTAGAAAACCTATTAACGACAAAAAATACAAAGTCATTACCAAGTTTGGTAGAAGGTAGACCACACATGTGATCCATGGAGATGGATTCCCAGGGCCTATCAAGAGTAGGTAGAAGAGTGTACAACCCCTGCTTTTTAATGGTGGGTTTGGCAATGGCACAAGCAATGCATGATCTAATATACTTGCTAACATTTTGTCGAAGCCTTGGCCAATAAAAGTAATTTTGTAGTACAACCATGGTCTTTTCCACACCAAAGTGTCATGCTACCCGACTGTAATTTGTTTCTGAAATCAACTTCGCACATTCACTAGTTGGAACACAAAGATGGCCCAAATGACATAATTGTCCATCCTAGAGATGGAAATTTGCAGCTGGTATGTGTAACATACCCACTACCTAAAATCAAACTTTTTCGTGGATTTCTCAACAATGAGAATCCTCGAATCTTGCAGCAACGAAATGCCAAACCCGATCCATATGTCCTTAATTCCCTGTCATGGCCTCTTCTTCACGCGCCTGTGACATTTCCCCGATTATAATTTCGGATCTCGGGGTTTCGTGATTCCTGATGACAAGAGTTCATGTCCTCTCGAACTCCCGATCTCTGATTTGTCGATGCGCCCCTTTACGCGTTATCCCTCCTGGCTAAACCCCTGGCCCATATGACCACTATTTCACAAGACCGCAGCCTTATCTCCTTTCGGGGTTTTGGGCTTCCAAAAGCCGATGCGTTCTGACTTCGGCTAGCCCTTCGAGCTAGACCTTTGGTCCACATGACCTTCCCTCTATGACCGCAACCACACTTCTTATTGGGGTTTCAGACTTTTCAATGCCGAGATGCATTTGTCCTCAGGACTCGCAATCCTCCGATTCCCGATACGACGTCAGTTAATAACCCCTTTTTTCCTTTAGCGCGATCAACGGCTGTGATCGCCCATGAAACCAACGGTCCCTGATTTCTATCGGGACTTCGGGGTTTCAAATGCCGAAATGAATTTGTTCTCGGGACTATCGATCTCTCGAATCCCAATTCTCCGCTATGTTGACAGCTGGCCCCCACGATGGAGCTTTCCCTTCCTTGTCGGAATTTCGGACTTCGCGATTCTGAATTGCAAGGACTTATTGTCCATGGGATTCTCGATTCCCCGACTCCCGAAATGTCGATGGATTACTTTCTTTTTGGGAAACCTCCCGAATGCTCTGATCTCCTCCACGCGTCCTCCTCAAGATGGACGGTTCTGATCGTCTCTCGCGATTTCGCGACTTCTGATGCTTCGGAAGTCTTGTCCTCAGGTCTCGCGAAACACTGAACCCCGATGCACCTATTGACTTTTCTATCGGGACTCCCCCGATGGTTTGGATCTCCGCCACGTGTTCCAGCTGATAGATGGCCCTGATCCAATCTCGTGATTTCGGAGTTTTTGATACCCCGATGACAGAAATTCTCTGTCAACTCAAAACCCCAGTGGCCGATATACCGACGGGATCTCGATTTCTGCCACGTGTCTGCACAAACGGACGGTCCATATCATTTCATTGTTTCGAGGCTTGAAATGCCCCGACGTTCTCGACCTAGAGAACTCTGATATCCCGAGTACCAATATCTCGATGTGTCAACCCTCTCGTCGGGATTTTATCCCTACTATTCACGAAGGTTTAACCCTTATGCATCTCTTAACGGATCCAACGACTGTCGGGTTTTTCTAGCTAAGATCTAACAGCTCAGATCTGTCCCACCTTGCGCATTCTTCCACTACTTCGTGGATGTGGAAAGATCAATGGTCCAAATGTTCTCATGGACCTTGGGGGTCTACGATCCCGATTTCCTCGCTATTCACGAAGATAGAGGGAAAAGGGGCAAGGTATGTAACTCCCTTGTTTCTTTCGTCAATCTAACGGTTGTGAATGACCCTGGGTCCTCCGACAGGATCTCATCCGTCGATTCGTTACTTATCCCTACGCTGCTACTTCGGAATTTTAAGAGGGTCATTCCCCCTCGTACAGGGTTATTAAGACTTGCACATTCAAGTCATTTTTCCAGGTTCTTGGTAAACCTTTCCAAGGAGGGAATCTCTGCGAAGGGATCTATTATGGGGCTTTCCTGGAGACAAACAAAGGGAAAACAAACTCTCGAGGATGGACTGGAAGTCTGACTTGGTTCAACTCATGCATAATTAAATTCATTTATCAACATAAGCCATGCGTGGTCTTTCTGTTATAAGCATATATCTAACATTTCTTATCAAAACACTGCACAGACATTCTTATACTTTAATCGTTCACAATTTCACAGTTTATGAGCATATATGTCGGGATATGAATTTCAAGATGCAATATGAAAAACACTTATCAGAAATAACATCAGAAGTGGGTGCGACTGCTGAGAGGGGTGCTCGTTTCCACCCAACCGTAGGCGTAGCGACTCCTAGCGGATTTACCACTAGCCACCCCCGAGCTGAGACCACGATGTTGTGAGACTGCGTCTCTCTGTCTGCCAGTGACCAGGAGCGAAGGTTGCAATCCTTCCTCTCTGCTATCACTCACTCTGTGTAATGCCAGAGTTCCCTTCACGTCTTCCCTCTCCAATCGCTTCTTCCCCACGCCTTATCCTCTTGCGAGGTTGTGTGTGGTGTGATTACCCTCGCGTTGATCAGACCCGACGACTCTACAGATAGGCAGTTCGCCTCCCCATCCCTCATTA
Organism: Picea engelmannii; assembly: GCA_009831015.1. Lineage (NCBI taxonomy): Eukaryota > Viridiplantae > Streptophyta > Pinopsida > Pinales > Pinaceae > Picea > Picea engelmannii. Next base: position 615,730 of record ML778345.1, read on the forward strand.
ATCCATCAACCTTCCAGCCTGCAAGGCATTAAATTCAGGGCCAGCGAGCCGCTTTTGGTTCTCCGGGCCAGTGGAGTCCAAATACGGTATTAATTCTCGATGGAAGTTAACGCCACCTTTCCAGGTGCCCTCCACCGCCATCGTGGTCTCTTTTTCTGCACATCCCCCTCTCAGCAATCCTGCAATAAATTCAAAATGTTATTCACATTCATTGACCTCTTCCTCAAGGTCCATTTACATCACATATTCACATTTATGAGTTTGCCATAGTTCTTGGCCAGTCCAGTTATATTTACAAGCTGGGGGAAACAGGGTGTTACAGTATGCTTGCGCACATTGTTTTAAATGTGGCATTGAAGTCAAGATCATTGTGATATTGTTGCGACCACCCAGAGGTCTCATGGCTACAAGAGTTGAGCACTTTGGTTGGTGTTGCAATTGGACGTCAACTTAGGTGGTCTGTGACTCAATTGGTGCTACCCTTCTTGTATTTAATGTTCAAGTGGAACTGTTGCAGGTAGGTGGACCACTTTTGGTGGTGGTCAATTTGTAGCTTCCCTACGTTTGCATAAATTGTAAAGGCTTGTGATTATTGTGTAGATGACATTCTCCTTCCCAAGAATGTAATGCTTATATTATTGGTAGGATTGTACAATGTAGTACATATCCTTATCATAGGTGGGGTACTTGTGGACAACATCTAAGAGTGTCTCACTGTGGTAGGCCACTAGATGGTAATGTTGAGTGAGGACTACACCAACTACATAGTCTAAAGCATTTGTCTCAACCTCAAAGAGTTGTTGCAAATCTCGCAAGGCGGGTACGGGCATTAAACATAAGTGATGTTTCAGATCCTCAAATGTTTTTTGTTGTGACTCAACCCAAACAAACTTGGCCTTGGATCCATCCTTGGTGATGTGGCTCAGGGGCGAAGAAACATGAGAGAACCTCAACACAAACTTATAATAGAAGCTGGAAAGGCTCAAGAAACTACAGAACTCAATTTAAAGAGTTGATGGGGCCATCTAGTCACAAATGAATTGGATCTTGGCTAGATCCGCATGCACACCATGTTCATCCACATTGTATCCGAGATATTGGATGCTCTACATGCCAACTGAGCATTTTTCTAAATTAGCATGTAACTTATGCTATTGTAGGGTGCTCAAGACCTATTGAATGTGTTGCAAATGTTATACCCAAGGCTTACTAAATATGAAGATGCCATCCAGATATAAGACCACAAAAGAACTAGTGAATGCCCACAGGATGTTGTCCATCATTCTCATGAAATTTATTGGAGCATTAGTCAAGCCAAAAGGCATGACCAACCACTCAAAAAAGCCTTCTTTGGACTTGAAGGCGGTCTTCCATACATCAGTTTACTCAATTAGTACCTGGTGGTAACCTGACTTTAGAAAAGTATTACGAAAGTACTTGGCACCCTTGAGTTGGTCAAGAAGGTCGCCAATCCAAGGAATGAGATACTAGTTACGGACTTTGATTTTGTTTAGAGCTCTCTATCAATACAAAGTAATCATGCCTCATCTTTTTTTCGTACCAAGACAATTGGGCTCCCACAAGGTGAGGAGCTTGGTCGAATGTGCCATTTTTGGATTAACTATTGAATATGGCTTTTGATTTCTTCATTTTCCCTGGGAGAACGCTTGTATACTAGGATTTTAGGTAAAGGTGCACTAGGTATTAAATCAATTGAATGCTTGACCTAACAGTGTATAGGTACCCCGATAAGTGAGGTGAAAACATCTATGTATGCTTCCACTACTTTGTCCACCTAATTTTGCTATGCAGTGAGACCTTGTGCATGGGTTGTTGATGTCATGATCTTCTATTCACTTTTAGAGTGAACCATGAAGAGGACAAACTTCTCAGTCTGGGAGATTATCGTCCTACAATGTTTGGTGTCGATCAAATAGATTATGATAGTTGGAATGACCTCGTGTGTCCTATAGAGTTGTCTTCCCAAAGTAACAATGACACTACGAGGTCTAGACTCATATAGCATGATGTTTCCACATATATGATTGTCCTAAAAGAATATCACAAAATTTGAGTGGGAAAACATCACACAATACATCATATTTGAAGGGCTTGATGCTATAGGACATGCGACATTGTTCCCTGACGCAAACGTATCATCCTTGGCTCAACCGACTGATGGTGTATGGATGGAGGTGTGGCATTGTTGGCAGCTTCAATCTCTTGATGATCTCAGATGAGATCAGGTTCTTCTGACACTCATTGTCAACAATGAAATGTAGTGGGGTCCCATTTACCTACATTAGTGAATGGAAGAGGTGTTCCCCCTCCTCAAGCTCATCTGATTCTTATGATTGGATTTTTGCGGTTGCGACGGTAGCACTAGGTTAAGAACATGGGTTTTCTCCTTGGAGGTCACATGTTCACTTCCAGAGGGGGTAGGGTATGCACATGTGAGATGTTCACTTCTGGAGGGGGTAGGGTATGCACATGTGAGCTCGTTGTTGTTTGTAGATATTAGTGTGGTGTTGGCAAGGTACCAACACTCATTCTCGCTTATAGGCTAGAGAGTGGGACGATTTGTATTTCACATGTGGACCTCAATGCCCAAAATTTTAGTACAACCTAAGTGGGCCTAACAGTGAAGAATATGTGGTTTCTATCTTGGAGGTTACATGTTAATTCCGAAGGGGTGTATGGTAAGTACATGTGAGCAAGTTGTTTGTGGATATTGTCTGGCACTAGCAAGGTACCAATGAATCTCATTCTCACTTACGAGATAGTGGGATGTAGTGGGATGAACTATATTTCCTGGGCAGACCTAAGGAAAAATAATGCAAGTCAAAATTTAGCAAAAATTTGGATCTCCGCTATAATTCTTTGAGTTCAAAGTTTGTTTTGTAGATCTAGATCCTCTAAAAATCTAAAATACATTGGAATTATATTCTTTTAGATTTTTTGTTTTACCGAATAATGAGAAAGAAATTTTCAAAATCATTTTGAATCATTCTTGTAGTACATTATTCAATATTATACATAACAAATGATTGTAATAGTACACTCTAAACAAATCATTATAATACATGCAAATGATTATAGTAGTCAAGTTGGACAGACAAATGATTATAGTAGTACAAAATGTCTAAAATATATTATTAGATACTCCAAAAAGTCATTGATTTTAAATATTTTAAATGATAACCATGAGAATAAAATTTCCAAAGCCATTTTGAATAATCTTTATAATACTTCATTTAATACATCGATTGTAGTAGTACACTCTATGCAAATAATTATAATTCACTCTAAGCAAATGATTATAATAGTACAAATTGGGCAAATAATTATAGTGTTACAGAATGTTTGAAATATATTGCGATGAAAACATGGAGTGCTTTATCTCTCGGTTCTAAGCGCAATTAGGCAGTCCTACTAGGTCCTACCCATACCTGGTCGAGAGAGTGAGATTTGATTGGTTCGGAGTGGGCATTTCTGTCTATTGGGATGGAAAAATGAAAATGTTTATTGTGGAATATAAGGCTAACGTATTCAACTATTGTTGCATAGCAATCACATTTTGCTTTCTATTTCCTCCCATTCTTTGCAATGATCGACTCTAGGTTGGGCAAGTTATATACTTTTTTCAAGTTGATCCACCACATAAGAGATAGCCTTATCCTGGAGATACCCCGACCAAGCTTCCATTTAGAGAGAGGATAGGAGGCGGGTGTGTCATAAATCATCTGGTGGCACATCCGGAAATAGGGAAATAGATGAACCCGTGTATTCGAGCTCGAATTAGACACCATTTTGAATAATCTTTATAATACTTCATTTAATACATCGATTGTAGTAGTACACTCTAAGAAAATAATTATAATACACTCTAAGCAAATGATTATAATAGTACAAATTGGACAAATAATTATAGTGTTACAGAATGTCTGAAATATATTATTAGATACTCTAAAAAGCCATTGATTCTAAAAAGCCATTGATGGTTTCCAATTCAATGTTTATAATAATAATAATAATAATCTAATTTTAATGTCACGATCAAATTTGACATTAAATTGGTGTATGACGCCCCTTTGTTTGTGAGACAATGGACCCCCTTTGTGCAATGATTTGGCTACTAAAGTCTACAGAGATGTGTACACCCTACTGCATTTTGGATATGAACCCATGATCTCGCAGGAGAAAACACATGTTCTTAATTATTAGGCCCAGATAGATATACATTAGTATACATCCATTCTCTACACACTTCAACAAAGTTTTGTATTTGTTTTAAATGACACTGGTTACAAGTTACATTAAATTTAAGCTAAAAAACATAGAATATATTTTAAATCTAAGTCTATGAATGAATAGTTTTGCAGACGCGGACGTGGATGCTATAGGAGAATTCAACACATAAGAATAAATATATTTGCATCATCATCATGCAGTAATAGGATTTTATATAACAACATGGAAGTTAGACATGGACTATTTGATCCAGATTATTTTTCGGCACAAAATGAGAGCAGAGATGTAATAAAACAATGTACAGAGATATCTTGGATATCCAATAATATAACAAAAATATATCAGAGATGAAACCATAAACAAAGAGATACAGTAATACACAATTTTTTATTAATGAGTGAAAATGTACAAAAAATGTAAAAATACAGAGTGAAAGACTCGCTAGAATGGTGGCAGCTTATCTCTAAGAAGAGATGTGTCCACTACTCGCATTCGCAAGAAGATGTCTTTACAATGAGGCTCCAAAGGCCTTTTTATCATAAAGAAAATCCAAAACCCTAACCCCAAAAGATGAAAAACCAACAATTTTGTGGACTCTGTTTTGGGTAGTTTGGTGTATCAACTTCCCGGGGATGTAACTTTGGCATACGATCTTTGTTTGGGCCACATGATAGCTCATTGGAAAGGTATCGTCGAGGAGATTCATTTTGGGGGCTCAATCAGAGCCTTTGACTAGCGTTGAGAAGCTTGATCCCCAAAAACCTTCATTTAGGCCTTCAAAATGGCCCTGGAAGTTAAAAACTGCTAAAAATAGTAAATTACCAAAATTGCCAGAAAATTGTTTTGAGCCAGTTGAAAAATGTGGGTGGCCACCGATATCCCGCTGGATCAATCCTCCCTCCTTAGGAAGCAATGGTATCCATTGCGTTGAGTGCCCAGGGGAGAGGGAAAAGCGTTCGTTGAATCTGCATCTTGATGAGTTGCTTACCTTGTTGGAAAAGTTGTGTTGCTTAGCTTGTTGAAGGTTGTCACGAACCTGTGGTTGGAAGGGTTGGACCTTTTTAACCAGTCTAGCTACATGAGATGCCTATGTGTAGAATGAATCTTTACATTTTTTTGCAATCTTGTTGACCTGCTTCTGTTGGATAAAAGGTGCTTGGGCCGAAACTGTAGTGGTTGCAGTATCCTTCTGTTCACATTTTGAACAGATTGTGAAGAAGTTGAATTTTGTAATATGAGATACTACATTGCGGCATTGTTTAGGTGGGATAGTAGTTGGAACTACCTCTAGTATCATGTAGAGATGACCCCCCAGAGTAACAATGACACTACGGGGTCGAGACTCATAGATGGCATGGTGCTTCCACATATATCGTTAGCCCAAGAGAACATCACAGACATCTAGTTGGACAACATCACATAATACCTCATCCTTGAAGGGTTGGATGTCATATGACAATCGACATTGTTGGCTAACATGAAGATCTCAGCCTTGGCGAAGCCACCCAATGTTGTATGGTTGTGAGTGCGGTGTTGTCAGCAATCCCAACTGTTTGACGACCTCTGTTGAAATGAGGTTCTTTTGGCTTCCGCTATCAACAATAAAATGCAACAGCATCCCCTTCCCCACATCCGTGAATGAAAAAAACGCTCCCCCTCTTCAGGATCTATGGGTTCTTTTGGTTGAATTGTCGCGGTAGCGACAATAGCAGTGGGGTCTGCATCGATGATCTATCTTCTATCAATATTTTCTAAATCAGATCCTGCATCAGGATTTGGCTCCTTGTCTTTGATCTCGGCCACCAATGACTATTTTGAGTGACATTCATCGGTGTTGTGCCAGAGGCTTTTGTGGAAATCACACCATTTTCCGGTGTCCTTCGTCTTTCCGTGACCCCTTTTTTCCTGCGGCTTGGACTGGTTTTCGGGAGACTGTTTGTTAGGGTTGTCTTTATCATACTTTCATTGTTGCGGATTTACAGACCCGAACTCCTGTTTGTTCTGGTGCTTAAATTTCTGCTTGATTTTAACAACATATCGATAAGCAACACCAAGTGATAAGATGTCCAGAAAATCCATTTCAGTTTGGATGTACCTGTGTAGAGCCCCACGGTATTTCAGAACCAAATGTTGTTCGGAGTCTTTGATACCCAACTTGGTGTGCAAGGTATGGAAGGTATTGGTGAACTCCAGAACTGCTTGGCCCCTCTCTTGCTGCAATGTGGTCCATCTCATGTACTGGTCTTCATAGTTGCCCACAAGGTAACACTGTTCATTTACCGCATTCACAAAAAAATCCCAAGTGGGCTCGACCCCATATATTCCAGACTCATCTCTGGAACTTTTCTCCCAATAAGTTTCCCACCATTGTTTGACATGGGGAAGAGCCTCAAGGACTGTGAAGGTTATCTTTTCCCTGTCGAAGAAACTATGAACAGAGAAATATCTTTCTAACAGATTTAACCATTTTTCTAAAGTCTCTGCATCTATCTATCCTTCAAATATGGAAATATCAAAATTAACTTGTACCTTGAAATGTAAGGTACTTCCAAAGTGGTCGCTTGATGAAGATGCCTATGTTGTTATCGATAGGCATTGAAGGATGTGAGAAAAATTCTCCATAATTTTGTCCCTTTGTCGTGTGAGAGCTTGCTCAAGCAATAGATTAATAGAATAATTTGCTCTGTTGTTGTTTTTTTCTTCCGCCATAGAGAGTTATGTTGGACGTGCGAGAGCGATTGTCTTCAAGAAAGACAAGCTTGAAACTCAACTTGCTATACTCGGACCTTATCGGGGACATGCACTGAAAAACGATCAAGAGCAGCCTGCTTTGATACCACTGATCCGGATTATTTTTCGGCACGAAATGAGAGCGAAGATATAATAAAGCAATGTACAAAGATATCTCAGATATCTAATAATATAACAGAAATGTATCATAGATGCAACCATAAACACAGAGATATAGTAATACACAATTTTCTATTAATGAGCGAAAATATACAAAGACTGTAAAAATACAGAGTGAAAAACTCCCTAGAATGGTGGCATCTTATCTCTGAGAAGAGATGTGTCTGCTACTCGCATTCGCAAGATGTTTTTACAATGATGCTCCAAAGACCTTATTATCATAAAAAAAATCCAAAACCCTAACCTTGAAAGATGAAAAACCAACAGTTTTGTAGACTCTGTTTTGGGTAGTTTGGTGTATCAACTTTCCGGGGGCGTAACTTTGGCATATGATCTCTATTTGAAGCACACGATAGCTCGTTGGAAACGTATTGTCGGGGAGATTCATTTTAGGGGCTCAATTAGAGCTTTTGCCTATCATTGAGAAGCTCGATCTCGAAAAACTTTCATTTAGGCCCTCAAAATGGCCCTGGAAGTTAAAAACTGCTACAAATAGTAAATTACCAAAATTACCAAAAAATTGTTTTGAGCTAGTTGGAAAAGGTGGATGGCCACCGATATCCACTTGGATTACTGTTTCAAAATACCCTCTGAACATATGGAGAGTTCCCTGATGAACAAATTGAATGGATGAACAATGTTAAGATTGTAATCAGTGCCTTTGATTTTGACTACATATGAGATTATATGACAATGTATTTCCAACAAACCATTTGTTCATCATCAAATTTAATTATTTCTCCTTTTCTTTTTATCTTCTTTCCTATCTCAATGATAAGCGAATATTTTGCTCAAAACATATTTGTTCATCATCAAGACAGAAAGAAGATAAAAAACACTATCGGTTCATCATCAAGACAAAAAGTAAGATAAAAAACACTAATTATTGGAACAAAAAGGAAGACATAAAAAACTAGTTCCTTCTATCTTCTTTTATGTGCCAATGATTAAACTAATGGTTCACTCAAAATGTGTTTGCTTATTCTCTCATACATGGTGAAACCAAATGCACTAACTACATTGTTAAACTGTAAAACACTCCATATAGGATATTAGGAGTTCTATTTTTGGAGTTTTTTGTGCTTTGCTATTATGGATTAGAGATTTGTCATCCGACACGTCATTTATAAATTCGTCTACATTTTCAATATTACCAACAACGGCTAGCTTAATCAGTTGATCCATCTACCCAAGGCATGTTGTTGCCAACAGATTAGACCACAAGTTACAGAATAAAATACAGTGGAGTCCCTTATGATTACCAATTGTTGTTGTGGCTCACAGTGAACTGCTCTCCATTTGGATATTCCAGAGAACATTTTATCTAACATTCCCTCCACCCGCACCCTCACCCTCATAGGTTCATTGTGAGCCACAACAACAGTTGTAATCATAAGGGTCTCCATTTGGATATTCCATAGAACATTTTATCTAAATATACGAGGGTATGAGGATGAGGGTGGGGGTGAGGGTGATATTAGATAAAATGTTGGGGGGTGGAGCAATATTAGAGTAAATGTAATAACATTTACTCTAATATTGCCGCACCCTGCACCCTATGAGGGTGGGGATGGGCAGTTTAATAGATAAAACATGACATGGTGGGAGTGGGGTAGGCGCAATATTAGATAAAATGTTAACATTTTATCCATTTTATCTAATATTCCCCCCACCCCCACTGCCACACAGGATATTAGGAGTTCTATTTTTCACTCTTTCCTGCCCCAATGATTAAACTAATGGTTCACTCAAAATGTGTTTGCTTATTCTCTCATACATGGTGAAACCAAATGCACTAACTACATTGTTAAACTGTAAAACACTCCATACAGGGTATTAGGAGTTTTATTTTTGGAGTTTTTTGTGCTTTGCTATTACGGATTAGAGATTTGTCATCTGACACGTCCTTTATAAATTCGTCTACATTTTCAATATTACCAACAACAAGGGCTAGCTTAATCAGTTGATCCATCTACCCAAGGCATGTTGTTACCAACAGATTAGACCACAAGTTACAGAATAAAATACAATGGAGACCCTTATGATTACCAATTGTTGTTGTGGCTCACAGTGAACCGCTCTCCATTTGGATATTCCAGAGAACATTTTATCTAATATTCCCTGCACTCGCACCCTCACCCTCATAGGTTCATTGTGAGCCACAACAACAGCTGTAATCATAAGGGTCTCCATCTGGATATTCCAGAGAACATTGTATCTAATATTCCCCCCACATCCACCCTCATATATGAGGGTATGAGGGTGGGGGTGAGGGTGATATTAGATAAAATGTTGGGGGGTGGAGCAATATTAGAGTAAATGTAATAACATTTACTCTAATATTGCCGCACCCCCCACCCTATGAGGGTGGGGATGGGTAGTTTAATAGATAAAACATAACATGGTGGGAGTGGGGTGGGCGGAATATTAGATAAAATGTTGAACATTTTATCCATTTTATCTAATATTCCCCCCACCCCCACTGCCATACAAGATATTAAGAGTTCTATTTTTCACTCTTTTCTGCCCCAATGATTAAACTAATGGTTCACTCAAAATGTGTTTGCTTATTCTCTCATACATGGTGAAACCAAATGCACTAACTACATTGTTAAACTGTGAAACACTCCATACAGGATATTAGGAGTTCTATTTTTGGAGTTTTTTGTGCTTTGCTATTACGGATTAGAGATTTGTCATCCAACACGTCCTTTATAAATTCGTCTACATTTTCAATATTACCAACAACAAGGGCTAGCTTAATCAGTTGATCCATCTACCCAAGGCATGTTGTTACCAACAGATTAGACCACAAGTTACAGAATAAAATACAGTGGAGACCCTTATGATTACCAATTGTTGTTGTGGCTCACAGTGAACCGCTCTCCATTTGGATATTCCAGAGAACATTTTATCTAATATTCCCTCCACCCGCACCCTCACCCTCATAGGTTCATTGTGAGCCACAACAACAGTGGTAATCATAAGGGTCTCCATCTGGATATTCCAGAGAACATTTTATCTAATATTCCCCCCACATCCACCCTCATATATGAGGGTATGAGGGTGAGGGTGGGGGTGGGGGTGATATTAGATAAAATGTTGGGGGGTGGAGCAATATTAGAGTAAATGTAATAACATTTACTCTAATATTGTCGCACCCCCACCCTATGAGGGTGGGGATGGGCAGTTTAATAGATAAAACATAACATGGTGGGAGTGGGGTGGGGGGAATATTAGATAAAATGTCAAAATTTTATCCATTTTATCTAATATTGCCCCCACCCTCCCTCACATATAACATTTTATATAGTATTCCCCCCACCCCTAACATTTTATTTAATATTCCCCTACTCCCACCCTCCCTCACATATATGAGGAGGGTATAGTAAGGTATTTTTTCTTGGTTTCATGCCTGTCTGCCAAAGATAGAACCTACAAAGTTTTCTTTGAAAAATATATCTTTAATGTTAATCCAGATTTTCTAATCTTCAAAAACTACTAGTTTGTGGTCAATGTAATCTATAATTTCAAAAAACCACTTGGAATCTGAACCACTTTTCTCTTTTTTAAATATCCTCTATATATAATCCTATTTATCTTAATGGTCAAATGATGCATTTTATTCTATAATAATAGTTCTTTTTGAAATAATATATTTTAAACATTAACAATATTTATAATAATCTGTTCGTTTCAGTGGGCATTAACAATACATAGAAGGTCCAAAATGTTCAAACGGATCAAAATTATTTTTTTATGCAATATTTTTTTTATTATTCAATGGGTATTAGAAGTACATAGCAGGTACAAAATGTCCAAATTGATCACAGTGTTACAGGCACTAATAAATAACGACCAGCAATAAACATCATGCAGATAATTGCTATTGCTGAGAATAAATAGTTTTCCACATTGGAAAGCGAATAGTTCCATCAAAAGTCCTCGTGCAACCCGCAAAATGTCCAAAATGATAATAGTATTATGACGCACTCTGAAAACAGGCACTGACAAATGATAGAGAGCGACAGGCACCATGCAGATAGTTGGGGGGCATAAATAATTGCCGACATTGGAAGGCAAAGTGCTCCATCAACAGTCCCCGTTGTGCACATGAAGTATGATAATCCTTTGTACTTTGCAGATTTGCTTCCATTTCCTCTTCAATCCCCACGGGCTCCACCACGTACTTACAATCAAATGTTCATTTCATTACACACACAAACCAAAATGGATAAGATTCCTCTCAAAATGATACCATCAATGAAATTCTTTCCTCTAGAGATGTTATTCTCACAACTTTATCGTCAAGATAACGGAAGAAAAAAGTTGCAGTACATTTTGTTCTCTTGACCAACTTTAGAATAGAAGGTTGTATATTGTATGCCATTTAGAGTGGATATATGTAATCTGTTAGTGGCCAACAACTTTACACCTGTCCAAATGCGCTTTATTGTCCTTTATTGTCCTAGTTGCCTTTATTCAGTGTCGTTTCCAAGAAGGCCCGCACTGAATAACGTACACATTTTCATAGTTTCCACCGCCCACATCATATCAATCAAAGCTTTCAGTGTTCCGTTATTTCTCATAGCAACTCAGCATTGTACATTTCTATAAAATACTGCATTTTCCTCGTTTGGCTCTTAATATTTTTTTCATATCGTCCGAAAATATACCCTAGAATATGCACCTGTATTTGACCTAGCTTTGGTGCATACTTTTGGTACATAAATCTCAGTTATAATGCATTGTTCTTGCTTGAAAATAATGTAACCAAACTACCATGCTTCTCTGCCTTGTTGCCTAATAAACAGAGTTATGTTTTAGCCCAGAATTTCGCCAGCTAAAACTTGAAAAAAAAAAAAATTCATTCAAATCAGACAACTACAGGATCATTTGCTCAAACTCTGTTTTAAGAATGGTTTGACCTGTCTCATTCCGTTTATCATCTCTATCTTACAACATCATTTCATCTTTCTCAAAATGAAATATTTCAAGTGCTGTTTGCACAAAAAGAAGCATTGCACGGAATTATTACTGCAGTAAACTATTTGGCATTTGCATAATTAATGAAAATTATAAGAGCAGTTAACTGGCCATGGAGGATAAGCTTTGACAAAACAGAGAATATAAGTAGCAGAACTGCCAACAATGGTGCAAAACAGGACACAACAATTTACGAGAAAAAACTTGCTTGAATATGCAAGCTTCCAATTTCTGATCAATAATCTACTCATGATTTCATACATAACGAGAAAAAATCTAGAACCAGACCCCATATACAATATCTAAACCATAACAATCTGCAAAGAAGATTATATCCAATTTTCCTTTGCAGTTGCTAGAGACCAATGACGGAGAAGGTTGACAACAACCATGTAAAATTTTCATGTATAGGTGCCTGCAGCAGACTCCATACAGAATAAGGCACATGGCACATTCACTTTGTCTAGTGGAACCATTAATACAGTTTACCTTCCAGAGTAGTTCCTTCATCATATAACTGATTTCCTAATTGTGACCTTTAAGCAAAATCTTTAGAATGTATGGACAACCCCGACTCAAAACAATTTCTAACCGGCTGGTCATTGACAGGACATCCTAACAGGCTGTCCTGTCAGTGACAAGTCAGTCTTTGCCAGACATGTACATGATTCTAACAAGTCGAAAAGGTTAAAAGTAATAGAAAAACATCATCTGCATCTCTGATCACATAATGTGTTCTGTCCATATAATAGAGGATTCCATAAATTTCATGAGCGTGTTTGAGCCTCAGCAAGTGAAATGGCCAATGCTAGCATCATCTGTTCTTCAAAACTCTCGGGGACCCCATAAGGCTGTGCATTAAAGGGAGGTGGATCAGCATAATTTTCAGTATTGTGAGGAACTTCAGGTGCTTCCCAAGGTAAGTCTGAAGCGGAGGGTACACTACTTGAAAAACTAGTCCCAACTTCAACTACTTCAGAACTATGATCAAGCACCCAATCAGACATCGAGCCTTGACTTCCTTCTCTTATACATGGAGAAAGTGCACGTCCACTTTCTGGCGAAACCTCTATCCAACACTCCGGTGCATGGGCCTCAGGTCTGTCACCACCTCCTATATCCAAGTTGTTTTTATCCTCTTCTGTGCATAACTGCTGTTGCTGCTCTTCTGTCTCTCGGTTTCCACACACTCTTTCCTGGACATCACCGACTGATAATACTTGCTCACCATTTGTGTTGTGATATGAAACCTCCTGTCCCTCTATCACACTACTTCCAGCAGGATCTCTGCAACTTTGATGATTTTGAGAGCTTTGCCTTGCAAATGTTGAATCACTATTTAGTACTTGTCTTTCAGCTAGTGTTGCAATTGCACAAGCAAGGCCCCCTGTCACAGAGCTACCTGGTACCACCTCTCTTGAATCAGCTGATGTTGGATGTGACATAGTAGACTCGGAACTATCCCCCAATCTAGATGTTTGACCAGGTCTAGACGAAAGAATGTTTTCCAAGGAATAAGAAGCGGGTCCTGAGATTCTATGTGCACCATGTTCCTGTGATCAGAGAATTACCATATAATCATGCTTTGCCATCCACTACTACAGGACATTTTCTTTGAAAGAAACTCGTTCCAAAGAAAATATCTTTGTGAATGCTAACATCTCTGTATGCTTGTTTGCCTAAAACTGCTTTTTGAGAGCACACATGCAGATATTTACCTATATGCATTCACAACATTAATAGATCATACCTGGATAGAGAGCCAAATAGCTTCCATAACCATTATGTCCTCTAGGTCCAAGTCAAAATCATCATCCCTTCATGCAAAAAGATAAAATGAAAAATTTAGCTTTTCAAATGTCAAATCATTTTGAAAAATATTGACTAGTAACTCCAATTTCCTGAAACAAAACAGGAGGGGCAAAAAAGATTTACAAGAAGCAAAGACAATATAAACAACACAAACATTATGAAAAACAGAATTCCAGTGTTTGTCATTGTACGAAGCTCAGGCTGTAGGATTATAAGATATATAAATCCAACCACCCATATTCAGTAAGTTTTTATGCAAAAAAAGACCAGCCTCATACAGTGGCCAAGCCCCAAAAATACACTGGTTACAGAGATGAAATAAATCCAGTCATCACTGATCTTGGTAGTTTAAAGTGGTTTCTCTAACCATGATTTTAATGAGATCCCATTCATGCTATGCATACTAGAACACAGTTATGAAATTATCAACATTCTCTAGTATATCCCTACTGAATTTTGATTTTGGTCAGAGGTTTTGACCATGAAATGGTGGTATATACTATAAACTCCGAATAAAATAGAGCTGTTTGTGTTGGTAAGATATGCTATAAAGAAATAAGGCCAAATAGCAGATTCATCACTCATAACAAACGAAAGTTTAAGAGAATCGTATGCAGAAAAACACAGAAAATTTGCAAATGATATTGATCAATATGATCTGCAGAACAAAAAGATATAAGATATTCAGGTCTTGAGATTTTTGTTTTTTCTTTCAATTGTAGTTTGCACTTGTCAGGCATATTAGCAGAAGCTGAGTTCACTGGATATCAGAATAAAACACCGAGTTCAAATCACATTATATTATACAGTAATAGTCTGACTGATTCAGAGAGGGATTTCTCGCTCAATCTCCCATAGGAAGATTGAGGTGATATTTAAAAATCTGAACTTTTTGAACTCAAGGATATACATCTGGAAAATCAAGATTAAGAAACTCTTCCCAAGCATAAAATCAACTTGACCTTGTCCTTCATAACTTCTAAAATGGTTTTGAACAAGAACCTTACAGACTCTGATGAATACCACAACCTTTCAGTGCTCTCATACCAAAAATGATGTGACTTAAGCTGTTTCCATAACTCTGATAAACAAATTGATTTGGAACAAAACCCTTGTTCAAGCCCAATGTCAGATGGAATGTCAGATTTGATTTGTGTCACAAGGTTTGTTCATAACTCTTACACCTTGAAAATACATGGTCCATTTCGCATTTTCATGGGCCTTTCTTATCTCACCAGCACAGCAGACGACCCTTGGAGTTCAGTGGCAGTTACAAAGTGCAAGAGGCATAGGTCATGCACTTTGTTCTACATTCCCGAGCACTTATCATCATCTGGGGCAAGGACAAAGGTGTGGAGGATCATTGATGGCTTCATAGAGACTTTTCCGAGATCGCATTGACGGATGATATGAGCAGCAAGGGAGCCATAGAAGATGAATGCCCCACTTCAGGAGATGTCTAGAGGATGGTTTATGGAGAGATGAGAGTCAAACACACTTTTAAGGAGATAAACACCCTACCTTATTTGGACTCCAAAGGATGACATGACATAGGCAAAGGCACTAATGAGCATCAAAGGTTGAACACCCTCTTCACGAAGGTGGTTAGAGCATGTTGAACACAGGAAGAAACCCCAATGGGGGGGTTCCCACACATTGGGAAACATATTTCACCTTTTGAGGTAATTGGGGGCAAGGTTACATTGTTCAAGGCCTTTTCTACATATTTGGAGGCAAACTCTTTGCATGAAGAGGTGCCAAGTGGCATTATAGACCCTCTGCATGCGTTCAAGGGAAAAAGGAGTGAAACATCCCACATGGAGGAACCCCAGAACATGACATGTGGCAAAGTAAACGGTTAGAGGAATGCCCTTGCTCAGAGTGATGCCATGTGGCGGTAGAAGTGTTTGAATGGTCAAGGAAGGTAAAGAGGAACACTCTACCCAAAGGATAAGAAAAACATGATACTTGTGGCTTAAGTCATGGTTCTAGCCCCTAAAAGAGGGACATCCTCCTCAAAGGGACAATTCAAGCATGTTCAAGGGGATTTTACGAGGCATTACACATTGATTGAGGCATGAGTCACATATTTGGAACTGCCACAAATGGAAAGGTGACACATGTCAACTTGTTATTTAATCAAGCCCTAAAAGCACTCTAAAGAGGAGCGCCCTACTTCTAGGGCTTCTATCTCCCATTTATTATTATTTTATGAATTAGGTTTTGATATGAAGGAAATAAACAAATGAGAGATTCATTTGCAAGGCATGGTTGAAGTTGTGGGATTTTCCATCTCTCTGTTTTCTTTTTCATGGATGACTAGGGTTTTGCAAGGATTGCCATTGTTTTTTGCTGCTGAAATAATCTTTGAGAAAGGGTAGTCTTGCTCCAATATGAGGACGTTAGGGTTGAGGTGAAACCCTCCCTAATTCCTGATGTAACCTTGGATAATTGAAGGAGTTTGATGATGTAATTTTCTGGTAAGGGTTGTTCACTCCATGTTTGAGGGCTGTTTTAGCTGAGGAAGATTATTTGAGGCATGTTACGGCTCTCTTGATCTTGTGATGAAATCAGATTTGAGGATATGATGTATTGTTGGCTGTTCATTCTATAAGAAGGCTATCCTACTTTGAAGATATGATATATTGTTGGCTGTTCGTTCCATAAAAAGGCCATCCTACTTTGTCTACTTCATCTTGGATTTCATATTGTGGCTATTTCTTTAATTGTTCAAGGTTGCACGTTATTACTTGGCTGTAATTTGATAGTTGTAATGGTTCATCTTGGATAAGGGCTCTCACTTATTCTTGCATAACCTGAAAATCTGTTTTCAACTAATTATGGCACATCAGTGAATTGCTTGATTATGTCTTCTCCGTAATATACAAACCCTCTTGTTCTTGTATTTTGACACCATAGCCTAATTGGTCAGGCACTTGACTTGGCAAGTTCCACTATCCCTTTATTTCTAAAGAATATCATAAACAATTATTCCTAGGGTTTCCCCCCCCTTGTGCTGGAAAAGACCCTGACTAAAGTGAGAGGAAGAGTTGTTGTCATCACAGTGGGCAAACTTCCTAAGTGCCTCTAGGGTTGCCCTTCGTTGAGGGACTTGAATATCTTTGAGTGCAGATCTGGGAGGTAACAATGACCATTGGATCTAAAGGTCTAATCTTAGTAATCAAATTGAGTCAAAATTCAAGGTGTGTTCATGTGTCGTTACAGATTCATCGCTCTCATTAAACAATAGAGTTTAACAGAATCATATGAAGAAAGACAGAAAAATTGTAAATGATATTGATCAATATGAACAGCAACTACATAGCCAATTTTCCTGACTATGCAAACTTTTAAATTCCAAATACCCTCTATTACCAACATTGCGATCATATCGCGATGTTGGCGATAATATCGCCAAAACTAAGGTCGGCGATATTATCGCCAAAAATATCATGATATTTTCGCATCCCAATAATATCACGAGAATTACGAAAATAGCGTGATAATATCGCGCAACAATCGAAAATGTTGCATCCGGCAGAATAGGCCGAAAATAAAGCCGGATTTTGACTTTTAATTTCTCATTTTGCAAATAGAGTGTGGGGTTTGGAGAGCAAAGGAGAAAGAGGCAAGTTTGCCATCAACCAAAGACGACGAGAAGCGAGATCTTGAGTACCATAACCTGTTCATTGTGAAGTTGGGATTGATTTCCCTCAAGCAAGGGCGCATTTGCAGGTATGGGCAACAATTTGCACCCTTTTTTTGTTTTGTTTTTTTTTTATTTATTTTTGCTATATATCCTTCATCTTGGTAGTTAGGGACTGTTTTTATCAGCTGCCATCAAATTATTTTGGAGGATTGATTTCCAACCATTTTTTTTGGTTTTGCAAATTTATGATAGGTTTTTTTTTTGCAAGTTTATCAGTTTTCCCCCATTTTGTAAATTTGTATTACTTGTAGATTGTATTATCTTGAATCTTGATTCTTTAAAAGTTAAATGGTGATTTTAATTTTTTTTCCATTGTTTTTGTGATTTTAAATGCCGAGAAAATTGGATGCTATGTGGGAATATGGTGATTCTGAGGGGGGGTTTAATAGACAAACTTTGTATTGCAAGTTGTGTAGGATGAGAATGATGGGGGGAATTACATGGCTGAAATACCACCTTGCAAAAATTCTGGGACATGAAGGGGATATTTGCCCAAATCCAAACCCAGAAATCATGCGTATTGCCAACAAAGCACTTGAGGATATGGGTTTAGCTAGAGAATACAGGGAAGCTAAGAAAGCTCAATTTGCAAGGGGAGGATGTGAAATATCTGAGGGGGGAAGAATTAGAAGTGAAACCCATTCTTTGACCTCATCGTTTTTTGTTCCTAGAACCACATCTGGTGCACAACCTTCTATCAGGTCAATGGTAAAACAAAAGGAGAAGGAAGAGGCTGATAAGTTGGTGGGTAAGTGTTTCTTATGGAGTGACATTCCTTTTAACATTGCCAAGAACAACCCATTCTATCAATCAATGTTTGATGCAGTTGCTATTGTTGGCCCGAGGTACAAGGCCCTATCTATGAGGAGTTGAGAGGGCCTATCCTTCAAAATGAAAAACTTGATTGTGCTAGCAGATTGGAGAAGCTTAAGGCATCATGGAAAATCATTGGATGCACCGTGATGTCAGATGGTTGGACGGACCAGAATGGCAGGACACTTCTTAACTTCTTGGTTAATTGTCCCAAGGGGACAATGTTTGTTAAATCTATTGATGCATATGCACATGTTAAAGATGCATCATTGCTATGTGACTTGTTGGATGAGTTGATTCAGGAGGTGGGTCCACAACATGTTGTCCAAGTCATAACGGACAACGTTGCTAACTATGGTGTTGCAGGGAGGATGCTTATGCAGAGGTATCCTACATTGTTTTGGACTCCTTGTGCTGGACATTGTATAGATTTGGTTTTAGAGGATATGGGAAAAATTCCTTATATCAAGGACATTGTTGAATCGGCTAAGAGCATTACAAAATTCATATATAATCATGCATCTTTGCTTAGCTTGATGAGAAGATTCACAAATAACAAAGAGTTGGTGCATCCTACAATCACGTGCTTTGCCACTGGCTTCATATCTCTTCGATCTATCTTGGCTTGTATGCGGGACTTGAAGATGATGTTTTTTTCACACGAGTGGGATGATTTATCATTTAGACGTAAACCAAAGGGGGAGGGGCCACATGCAAGCTAGTGTCATACCAGGAAAACTTTTGGGTGGGAGTGGAGGAGGTGGTTGCCATTAGCAAACCTTTGGTAAAGGTTCTTCAGTTGGTTGATGGAGACAAGCCCACAATGAGCTACTTATATGAGGCCATGGATAGGGCCAAAGAAGCTATCCGTGCCTATTATGATGATAAGAGAGATGATGGATTTATGAAACAACAACAGATATGGGGAGTGATTGACCAGGGATAGAATAATACACTTCATTGCCCGATTCATGTTGCAGGGATCTATCTCAATCTTGCATTCTCTTACTCATGTGATTTTAGATTTGATGTTGAGGTTATGGAAGGATTCCTCACATGTATTGAGAGAATGGTGCCAAGTCATGAAAAATGTGCAAAGATTTCCAAAGAAATGGAAATATATAGGTTGTTTGGTGGGACTTTTGGCTTTCAGATGGCTATCGCTGATAGGAAGACAAAAATGTCAGGTAAGCTTCAATAAATTTCGAATTTCGATGTCTCTTCTTACTACTTAATTCTTAGTTCTATGTTCTAAGTTCTAGCTTCTTACTTTGTTTCAACTTTTAACTTTCAAATTTCAATGTCTTTTCTTATGTTTCTCTGGCTTATTGAGGATGCGAGCACAACTGGAGTGCATTTGAGAAAATACACACCAATAAATGCAACAGGTTACAAATTTTCAAATTAATTTTTTAATTCATTATAAATTATTATTTTATGCACTGTCACCCTTTGCAGTCTAGACTCTAAATTATGTATTGTAAATTATAATATTATTATTAATTTATAATTTATGGCCCTCATACAAGTTGGAATCTCAGCACCTCAATGACATGGTATATGTCTACTACAATCTCCGATTGTTGGTGAGGCAGATTTAGAAAACACATGATGTGAACACCATTTCGTTGGATGGGATTGACACCAATGTTGTATGGAGGGGGTTGAGTCTGAGAGGCCTATCTTGGAATCGATGTCTGATTGGATACAGGAGGAGGTAGAGGGGGTAGTAGCGGAGGTGGAGGTGGAGGAGGAGGATGTTACAGAGCAGAGTCAACCACCATCTTCACGGACTCCGACAGAGGGAATTGTACTTGGCAGTAGCACCAGTAGAGGACACCAGAGTCTAGCTCCTGCTTCTTCTACAGGATGTCAGAGTCCAGTGTTAGCCCCAGGGGCTTCTTCCTCTAGAGAAAAAGCTATCACCTTTTCCCGTAAAAGGGGCAAAGGGAATTATTAGACTTTGTTTGATTTCATTATAGATGACTCATGATGATGAGATACATTTGTCACTTATTATATTTTTTGATGATATTTTGAGGATTTAGACTCGGGACATGATTCAGTACACGATTCAATGTTGATTTGTAGACTGTGATGTATTCAAGTTTACTAGACATCTTATATATCGATTCTCTTTTCATATTTATGTGGAAATACATTTATTTGATGTTGTTGATACTTTAGATATTTAAAAAAATGAAAAAAAAAAGAATATTTTTGTATTTTTTTCGTTCTTACGACATTTTTCGATATTTTCCGCAATGTTGCCGATACTTCGTTTCAAACCCTCGACGATATTTTTCCACTGTCGATGTTGGTAACACTGCCAAATACACATCAACGGGGTAGGAATTACATTTCCAAATTCAACCCTACTGAAATCTGGACTTTCAGAACCTTACTTAAAGAGTGTATAGAGAAGGAATGAATTAGCATTGATTTATTCTCTGAATTCATTATTCGATATTTTCCGCAATGTTGCCGATACTTCGTTTCAAACCCTCGACGATATTTTTCCACTGTCGATGTTGGTAACACTGCCAAATACACATCAACAGGGTAGGAATTACATTTCCAAATTCAACCCTACTGAAATCTGGACTTTCAGAACCTCACTTAAAGAGTGTATAGAGAAGGAATGAATTAGCATTGATTTATTCTCTGAATTCATTACTCCGCCTTCATTAAAGCAGGGAATTCATACAATGACATTAAACAAGTACAATTGTATTCAGTTACAAGCAATGTCTTTGGAAGCAGCCTCTAAAATTTAAGCTTGTCGTTATCAAAGCAAGCAACCTACCTACCAATCAAAGGTTCAATCAATTGAACGGAAATGACATGTTGAGTTGAAGTTGATTTTGATAGAGTTGATGTCCATGTTGAATTACTTAATCAAGTCAAAGTTCACCAAGGTCTAATTGTCAAATCATTTAACTGAGCTAAAGTCAACCTAAGTGCCTAGTCAAAAGATCTATAACGATGTTAATATTGATCCATCAAAGTAAAGTCAATCGATTTAAGATATTGTCAACACTAGGATAGAATAAGCCTCCCACTCTTGTACTACAAGGGAGGAAATTCTCTTTACAATTGCTCTGCTGCCAACCATCTATTATGGTTTCAAAGCAACTGACTCAGTGCAGTCTTCAAGAATTGTTTATGAATATGGTGCTACTTTCATGCCTTTCCTTGATGGATCACTCTCTTGACAGATGGATGCCTGCTACTTCATGGGTGTCCTACTTTCTAGAGCATCTTAGTGACTATGCACCATGTTGTTATTGGTTTGTCACTAGGAAGGGGTGTTCTATGTGGTCCCTTTTTGTTGAGTGTGTGGTGGGGACATACTTGATGTTTGATGGAGTTAGTACCTTTCTTATGTTCCTTTTCCTATGGTGTTGGATATGATGTGGTGATACATTTTTCCTTGGTGAGATTGTCCTAGGTGATATACATTGCAATATTAGACATCGCCTAGGGGGGATGTGTATTTGATGATGTAAGTACCCTTATTGATGTTATTTCCTAAGTTTGAGTTAGAGGCAAGGAGGGGATTGTTAGAATATAATGGATGTGCTCATTTTACCATCGACAATATCACTATTGTCACCCAACCATAGGACGAAGCCACCCTCCAAGCACCTTAACCTTGACAGAGAATCACTCTGGAAGCAAACCCTAGGCTAGATAGCCAAACAAGGGGTAGCGCACCTTTCCCAAAAGATAACACACCAAACAAGAGTTGATCAGATAGTCCAAACCATAACCAAGAGATAGTCCAAGCCAAAACCGAAGTCTGCTAGCTGCAACAACTGCAACGGCAGCTCTCCTCCAAACTTGCGCACAAACTGGGCAACTGCAGTGCGCACAAGTGCTGCTCTGCAATTCTGAGAATGCCCCTGCCAGAATGAAGACTGGCCTCTTGTATTTATACTAATTCTGACTAACTGTCGGGGCCGACTTCTCATTTTGGGTGTCTATTTACTTAGTATATAATATTTCTTCTGGTCGACTTCTTCTCTTGTAGGCTAATAACCTAATACCAGTTATCCTCTTGAGCCAACTTGTCTTCTAGGGTTATTAGCCAACTCATTAGGGTTTCTTCTTGCTTCCCAGAATATTCTATCCTTGTCAAGTTTACACGTGGAGGTAAATACCTACCGCAGCTACCATAATATTAACAGGGATGGGGGGTACTAGATATGTTTTGATGGTTTTCATGATGATTTAGCCTTTTCTAATGCTTAATTATGTATTGTTGATGTATTAATCCCTTGGTGGTGGTGTGCCCTAACTTCAAATCTAGCTTGAGCCTTATGTTTTGTTATTATCTTGGTACCATGGTGGAGTTTTGTTAGGAAGAAGAACTTTTGTTACATGGTACAACACTTTGATGGAGTGCATCCCTTCATCGACACGCATGTTGAGGTAGATCACCATATTTTACTATTATTTTGCTTGAGTGGAGGGGCTATCCCCTTGGTCTTGGAGTTTGTTGGGTTGCACGTGGATCTATGGCATGGCGGAGCATTATTTTATCAATTGTTGGTGATGGGCACACTTTTGTAGGGCGCACCTATGAGTTAGTTATGAGTG
>ML778345.1:643562-695338 GCA_009831015.1 Picea engelmannii
GCCCTAGACATATCTAGGGTCTTCATCAATATTGGTCCCAGACCACATACCCCAGGAGTGCACTGGGGGCCCTAGATCTTGTCTAGGGTCTTAGCCATCCTCCAGGAGAATGGCTCTCGCTGCTGCATGTAAATTTAACATGGAGCTACGTACTTCATGAAGGATTATCATTGCACGTATATTCATCTACCTTGTGGACCACATTTGCTATTTTGAGGAGGTAGTTGAGGAGCGTTCTCCTAGAGGGAGTATTATATTATTCTACTATCTCATGCATCTTGGAGGGCGCACTTGGGGAGTTTTTCTATGTGGATCTTGAGCACATTCTCCTATGTCAAGGAATATTTTATTGTATTTTGCATTCATGCATGCCTATCTTCAGTGATGCCCTTCTCTCTTGGTGCTATATTGTTTATTTCTTCGTATTTTTAGATGGGGTGAGCTCTCTTGGAGAGGATAGAGTCCACATCTTTATAGTTGACAAGTCAACCATGATGGGGATAGTTAGCAAACATTGTATTTTATTGTAAGAGAGATTGAGCTTCCTCTATAAAAGAAAGCTTTCTCTCCATTCATAACTGGATTTTGGGATGATTGAGAAGTGATAGGCAAATATGAGCTTGGAAATGACGATGCATGAGCTCCATTGTATATCAAGCTTAAAGACTAATGAAGAAGTGAGGTATTTATGTTGGTTGGTTGTATTTATGCTCTTCAATTGTTGTTAATATGTTGTAGAGGCTTCTTGTTATCATACTTATGTAAAGGTTTAGTAATGAAACCATTGATATAGGAGTAAAGCAATGTGAGAAGGCTCTCCCTCTTGTTTTATTTGTTGTTTTATTTCTGCACTTGTTATCCATCTTCTATCAAATTAAGTTGCAGATTGGAAGTATATTTCAGCCATAAAACAACACCTTCATATTAGGATTAATGAGTGGCACTCCTGGCTCTCTGAGACTAGTTTATATAACACATTTCCAGCAAACACTTAAGGGTAAATTGCATCAAATTAGTTTCTTTTACCTGAAGTACACACCTAAATGATGAATGTATCAACTAGTTCTTTCATCCATTAAATGGTTGAATGTCGCAAACTAGCCCTTACCATATAGCCTAACCAAAGTAGTTGGTTGAATGTCGCAAACTAGTTCTATCATTTCAAGCAATATTTCATGATTCCATTAGCCCAATAGATCGATAGGCACTAGTCCAATATCATCCCATTTATTTGTTCCCCTCTTCTTCCTTTTCCTTTCTTTCCCATATCCCTTACCCCATTTCCATTCCCTTCCATATACTACAACCTTTGTTTTGTTAAGGCTTACTCTTCAACTTCACCTTGAGCCCTCCACTCCATAGCCTTAACAATCCTACCTTAGGGAACCCCCCCTTGTGTTGGAGAAGAGACAACCTAAGTGTGGGGAAGAGCTCTTGAGGTGACGGTGGGCAGCCTTCTTGAGTAACACAAAACTAGCACTTTGGTGCTTGAGACTTTAAACTTTGTGGGTGCAAGATTTTATTTTAACACTATCAAAGTGCAATCTCTTCTTGCCATCTCTTTGGCAATGTGTTCTCCACAAGCAAGATATAGGGGTGCCTTAAGTTGAAACCCAAAATACGTTTCAATTCGCAATTTCTAAATGATGCTATGTATTTCTTGAGTGTATTTATGTTGAATATAGGAAATTATAGGGAAATTAATCATCCCATGTCTTCTAAGGTCATTAGTTGCATATTCCCTATAGATGTACCACCATTAGATTAACAATCTCAATTTGTCCATTCCTACAGTAGTGAAAACTTTGCTTTTTTTCAACTTAGTGTTTATGAGTGACCAAAATGCATTCCAAAAGTTATTAAACAAACCATTGTCCCGATTTTGAAGTTGGCAATCCAAAATTCTCTCAACCATGCTTCAAAAAAATGCTTGCACTATGTTGTCCAATAATGATCTGTTACATGAAACTAGAATCACCATCTCTTATTGAATAAATCAACAATGGCATGAACATAGTCGTTGTGTTTGTGGTGTGGATACCCTCCAATGGTAGTGTCACCAGTGCATGATTGCTTGCATAATCGCATACTTCCCCTTTATAATAGATCAAATGCTGTGTCATCACATTAAAAAAGGTCTTGTGTTGGGCGAACACAGCTCCCATCACATCAATACATTTGTGTTCACATCGAATGGCAGTCTAAGGTAAAAAATGCAAGTACAAAGCATTGCAGATTCACTTGTTCAATTCATCAAAGGATTGTTGTTTCCCATCAATCTCACCCCACATACACACGTACAATGCTAAAATACGTCATTGTAAAGGTCTTTGGAAGCAATGCTATATCAAAGTAATGCAAGACAAACTCCTAGTTATGGAATTAATTGGTCATTCCTAATTAGTTCTACAACACTAATAGACAACTCAATGTTGGCCATTTAACTCTTAATCTTCTCTAGGTCAATGAATGATCCATCTTGATATACAATGCACCCCAACTACGCTCTTAATTCCATAGAAAATGAACACGTCATCAAATTCACCTAAATCTTTTGCTTCTTCATTTTCAGCACGATGTAGGTAGGTGCTCGATCCATGTCTAACTATATATTTAAATATCATTGAGACGAGCAAAAATGAATTTGCAAGTATCTCATTCATTAATCTTTGGAACATTATAAATGGTGTCCAAATAACATTTCCAGCCACTCATGCAACCCCTATGTAGTATTGAAGGTTGCTTTTCAAGTATCCTCCTTTACTCAAACCTAGTGATAGCCCGACTTCAAGTCAAGTTTAGAGAAGCATTTCACTCAATGACATTGGTCAACCAAATCCTTGAACCTCAAAACTACATTTATGTTCTTGATCATGATTTTTATTTAGAGCCCTATAGTTGATACATATTTTCCATGTTTGATCCTCCTTTTCTGCAAGCATGACTACTACTTGAATATGCTCTTTGTTAATCAAATATTGCAAATATCATCTCATCAACAATTGCAACAGAGCTTTGAAACAATTTGATATTTGTAAAAAATGCATTCTACTGTAGGTTGATGATATGTTCAATGGTCACTATTGGAAGAAGTCACCATTTGGCTAATTTTCTTTTTTTTCCAAAAAGAATCAGCCCACATTCTATAGGATAAAATTAATTTAATTAAAAATCACCAAATCTTTTTAAAACTATATAAAATCCATGGAAATTTTAATATTTTTACAAAAAAATATTGCCAACCAATTTATAGTTGGCATTTCATAAATTAGTAAGATTAGCCAAGGTTTCTACACTAAGATAAGTATAGATCCTTCAAATTTCCTCGGGTTCTACAATTGTCGATCTTAATAAACAATCATTAAGGTTGATAAATCAACATTGGGAGGTTAAGACACCTGTAGTTTCACGGCCAGGGGTACAAACCAATACAGTAATATCGACCGAGTCACTCGAACTTGACCAAGTTTAATTTAATTAAAAATCACCAAAAAAAATTTAAAACTATATAAAATCCTTGGAAATTTGAATATTTTTACAAAAATATTGCCAACCAATTTATAGTTGGCATTTCATAAATTAGTGAGATTGGCCAAGGTTTCTACACTTTAAGATAAGTACAGATCCTTCAAATTTCCTCGGGTTCTACAATTGTTGGTCTTAATAAACAATCATTAAGGTTGGTAAATCAACATTGGGACGTTAAGACACTTGTAGTTCCACGGCCATGAGTACAAACCAATATATTTATATCGACCGAGTCACTCGAACTTGACGAAGTTTAGCCCAACTCATTAAAAAACAAACCGAATCAAGACCAACTCAAGCAAGTCCTTGCTAGTCTAACATGCAACCTGTTAGACTAAATAAAATAAAAAATTAATATAAATTAATAATGAAGAAAAAAGACTAAACCTACACCCATTGCCTCACCTCATTTTACCTTATTTCACTTCGCATTCATTGCATTTGGAATGTTTCAAGTTAACCATGCATGTTGTGGGAACTACATTAGATCTAATTTGCCATTGACTTGGAGCTAATTTTAAATGAGAATCCATCTATCACTATTGTCTCCCTATTTGCTTGAGGATTGAAGAGGACATTTCCAATTTTGGTGTTCACTCATATTGGAATTAGAGGAGCAACTTGCATTTGAGACGAGTGTTGTATTTTCAAATTTCCTATTTATTATGTAAGGAACCCATGGCTCTGAGGGCAAGGGATAGGGGACTCCAATTTGGCACCATTGCAAAATTGTGTCTACAAGAAAAGTCATAAGCAACTAGTGTGGAAACTCATTATTGGGGGGGATGCACATGGTCAAATGCCACTTTGGGCATATTTAATAAGGGTTGAGTAAAGGTTTAAGATGATCTAAAGCAAGAGGCAAAGACTTATGGAGAAAACAAACAAAACTTCTGAGATCCCTAGAATAGCAGTGAAAACTAGCATGTCTCCAAGCCATTTCAAATTCATGCGGCCCCCAAGACAATAAATTAGGATGCGCCACAATACATCGAGAAACGAGAACAAACTTGGACATCTTTTTTATCTCGGGTCCACACTTGGTTCTTTGGTAGGATGCAAAAACCACTAATAGTCAATGGAAAAACGAGTCAAGGATAGTTGATTGTCAATCTATTGGGAGATTTTAGTATGATGCAAATATATCATTTAATGTTGTCCACTCCCCCTATTATCAATCAATGAAAAATGCTATAGTTGCATGTGGTTCAACGTTCCAATCACCTTTCATTGATTGGTGATAGGGGGAGTTGACAACAATAAATGTTAGATTTGTGTGTGGGTCAAGAATCAAAGCCCCTAATTATCATACATTATTGGGAATTTTAGTATGATGCAAATATTTCATTTTATGTTGCCTACTACCCTTATTATCAATCATGACAAATGATATAGTTCCATGTGGTTCGAGGTTCAAGGCCCCTAATTATCATAAATTGAGAGGGTGGATTTTCCAAGAATAGATCAAAGATTTGCATAGAACACTTACGAAATTCAATCAATCTTGAGCATGCATAGGATGTACCATCAATGGAAAATCATGCACCATAATTAATTTCCCCATTTCTTACATACAAGGAACCATGCTTATGAGATCAAAAGTGAAATGAACAAAGTTCATTTACTAGGAAATATCCACCATAAGAAGGGCTGACAACTAAAATCCATTTAGGACAAAATATATATAGAATAATGAATAAGATATGATGAATGATACAATGCCATGTGATGGTGTACTTATAAGCATTGACTAGTCACAGTCATGTCCCTTAATTAGGATATATATATATATATATATATATAAGAAATGATTGTAACACCTTCTCATGATTCTTTGTTATTTGAAGCTAGAATAATTGACGATACACCTTCTCATGATATGATCTTCTAAGCACTGAGCAGAATTGTCAAATTATGAAAGGGTCAAACCACCCTAATTCCATCTTCTGTGGAATTGTGGGTTTATAAGGTTCTTGGAAAGAACCTATTGTATTGTGACTCTTCAAATATAGTTTGAATATTGTCTTTGTTCTAAACAATCATGATACATTGATTGGTTTAAGTATTGACTCTTATGATTAAGATGTCAATAAGGTGTTTTTGCATAAGTTTCCTTGGTTAACTTCTGGTTTTATGTCTTCTTCATATACATGAGTCGCTTTGTTGATCACTGAATTTCTATTGGTTCAACTAAATGTGCATCTTTCTAAGTTGTGATGTCCACTAGATCTATATTGGTTCATTTCTCCATGACTTGGATTTTCACATTTGAAGGCTTCTCTAATTCCATAGGTTCAGTCATTGTTTCTTCATTAATCAATGATTCCTTGCCGATAAGTTGCTCTAACATTCCTTTTTGTGACTTACTTTTATTCTTCAACTTCATTTGTGCAACCAAGCTTTGATTATGGCTCTTAAGGCAATAAATTTCTTCATCTTTATCCACAATAACCTTTTCAACTTCTTTCTGCATCTTTATCCACGCTAACCTTTTCAACTTCTTTCTGCATCTTTATCCACGATAACCTTTTCAACTTCTTTCTGCATCTTTTGTACCAACACCTAATTACTCTGAAGGGTCATCTTAGAGATATTTGTAAGGTCTTATGATGAGGGAGCTAATAAATCCGACTTCATTGTAACATCTTGCGATGTTCTCTTCTTGTTCTTATAAGAGAATGACAAAAACTACTTTTTCATGTTTAAGATGAAGGTCCCCAATGTTTCCATCTAGGGTGAACCTAGAATTATGTCAACATATTCTTTATATATAGTTGTAACATTGAATCAAGATATGAATTTTATAATCATCAATTGTTAGTTGTAGGTCCTTAATTTCATATTGTCCATTGCCAAAGGTGCTTTTCTTTTCGATTATACTTGGGTTTGGAATTAATAATTGATTCGCTCGATCAATGTTAATGTAATTTTCCTTCTCATAAAAGTCCCTTTGAATTTTATTATTCCAAAACATGGTTGAAAGACCTTCGTAAAAAAACCTTCCTTTTTATTAAAATCCATTTTAAAAAAATCTTTAACTTTCGTTTTTTATGATTTTGTTGGAAAATCACTTGAATTGACTAGAGACTAATGAGTTTTAACTTTTGAATATATTCCCTCTTTTAACTTTTAAAATTGGAACTAAAGATTAAAACCCTTTTATAATATTACCAAAAGTTAAAATATTTTATGGTATTACCTAAGGTCCCCTAGACTATAGTAACAACCTTTGTTGAAACTTAAGAGTAATATTTGAAATGTTGTGTTATATCTCCTCGAGCTTCTAACTTCATATAATACTCCCTTGGTCTTGGAATTATATATTCCACTTTATCCCTTTACTTCTCAATTGACTTTTATACCTCAACTTGATAATATGGGCTATTTAATAACCCTTTGATAACTTATGAATTGGGATTTTAACCACTTTTGAAGTTCCTTTAAGATATATGCTAGATTCATAATATAATAATATATCACCCTTCTTGACCCTTTTAAATAACTTAATAACCATATAGCTCTCTCATTTAAACAAATAATTAAGTTATTGATAGTAATTATTACTTTGGGTATCCATTATGAAGGGTCATGTTGGTAGGTAGAAATGGTGGTGTCATCTTCAAAGATAAGTCACAAACCCAAATTCTTTATGACCTCGAATGTGGTTACAACAACGATTGGTGACAGATCTTTAATGGCAACATCTTGACAGATAATAATGATGGCAACAGACTTCTCTTCGATGTCATGCTAGTCTTTAAGATACAATGTGACTGACTATCACAAATTCACACGGATGCAACTAACAATGTCACTGGTGTTGGTTGATATGAAGAGCAACGAAGTTTAGATAGAGATGGTTTGTCTATCCCTTTACTTGTGGTTGACTCGAACCCAATAATCAATGCCACCTTCAAAATCTGTGTTATACTTCATGGTTAAACGAACGATAGCTTCATGATATGTCAATGAAGACAACATCTCGATTGATCAACAGTATTGGTCGTTTGGAGGATACTACAATTGTGTTTCTTCTACCTTCGTGAACCCTAGTATTAAATCAGATATGCATAACGATATCCCAATTCTAGGCTAACAACCTTCAGTGTTGGAACAAGTGGTGGTCACAAATTTAAAACAATGGTACAAGCTTTCCTTAACAAGCACAATTCCCTATAATTTCAACCACCTATAATTTACAACAATCAAGTATTTGAGTAGGCTAGGAATATATTTGTATATTTCAAATGGTAGCATGTCTCTTCAAATTCTACAATTGTTGAGGGATTGTCTTTAATTTCGTAGACACGTAATCTTTCTTCCACGAAGTTTCTTTTTTCTTGATTATTATTATTATTTAACTTTTTCCTTTTCCCTAGCGATTAAGGGCCAAGTTGTGGTCAAAGACCGAATAATCTACGAAACTCTAACAAAACGACCATGGCTAGAAGCTTGATCAGCCAAAGTTAGATAACAAGGTGTAGCCAAGCGCTGAGATCAAACTTGGCTCGGATAACAATGAAATGAACAAAGTTCATTTACTAGGAAATATCCAACATAAGAATGACAGACAACTAAAATCCATATAGGACAAAACATATATATATATATATATATATAATAATAATGAATAAGATAGGATCAATGATGTATTAATGATATAATGCCATGTGACGATGTACTTATACGCATTGACTAGTCATAATGGTTGAACAGTCATGTCCCTTAGTTAGCATGTGACAGATCATTTATTATTATTATTATATTTATTTATTTGATGTTATATATATTATGTTCATTACAAAAAGATGCTTCCAATTTGGTGAAGAATGCAAAACTAAAATGTGACCTCTTGGATGGTGTGGTGTTGACGCGGGGAAATGCCCTTCAACAAACAACGATACTCCCTGGTATGAGGTCCCAATTAGACTTCACACCATTTGGAATAGGAGTCCCATCCGGATTATGGCACAACTGCCATTACTGGTATAAGGGTTGAGTGAATGGTTGATGGAATGAGGGAATGCAGTGTGTGCAAATGTGAGCTACACTAAATGCAAAAATATATCCAATCTATCCTATCCTAGCTAGGAGCAACAAATCTAATGAATGAACAGATAAAAGTGCATCCAATCCCTGCATACAACCCTTGTTCAGATAGTTGTTAAAGGGACAAAGACTATTAACACATACATAAATAAATATATGCAAAGAAAAGTCTATTGCATAAACTAATTCATGCCCATCTATTCATCATCTCAGGACATTAATAAAAGAGAACAACAAATTAAAAATTAGTATTAATAATTATATATATATAATATGTTCATTACAAAAAGATGCTTCCAATTTGGTGAAGGATGCAAAACTAAAATGTGACCTCTTGGATGGTGTGGTGTTGACGTGGGGGAAATGCCCTTCAACAAACAGGGGTACTCCCTGGTATGAGGTCCCAATTAGACTTCACACCATTTGGAATAGGAGTCTCATTCCCTGGTATGAGTTCTGGCCCGACGACCATTACTGGTATGAGGGTTGAGTGAATGGTTGATGGAATGAGGGAATGTAGTGTGTTCATATGTGAGCTACACTAAATGCAAAAACAAATCTACTATATCCTATCCTATCTAGGAGCAGCAAATCTAATGAATGAACAAATAAAAGTGCATACAACCCTTATTCAAACAATTGTTAAAGGGACAAAGACTATTAACACATACATAAATAAATATATGCAAAGAAAAGTCTATCACATTAACTCATCCATGCCCATCTATTCATCATCTTAGAACATTAATAAAAGAGAACAACAAATACTATAAAAGGACAAACATTCATGCAAGAAAAGTTTGTAAATGAACAATGTAATTTTACAACATTTCACAATAACCCCCCAACATTTGTTGGAAACAGTTCACAACCAATAGTTATCAGAAAAATTGTTTTTCTCTCCGTCAAAATGGCCTTGAGGGCTTCTCACTATTACTTTTGGAGAAATAGTTCTCACAAAATTACAAAGTCGAAGAGCCTCTTCTAAATGGGTACTCTTTGGTTTATATAGCTAAGTTTGCTAATAGTTCCCTAGGACTTCTTGAATTCCCAAGACACAGTTACAAACTCTTCACCTTCTCTATTCCATTTCTTTCTGATTTATAAAAGAAAACATGAAATTCACAAATCCGAATTTATATTAAGATTTCCCTTTATCCTTGTCTCTGATATAGGTTGCCCATACTTCATGATAACCTAACATTGATATGATTCTACGATATAGCAGGGACTCTAAAGCGACTTCATGGGTTGGTGAATTTTGGGAAAGAGTCTTCATGTCTCTTTTCAAATTGGTCAAGAAAGCGTGAATCGTGCTTTCAACTCTTGTTGGCTTTACAAGATACTTATCCATCACGACATTGGTTACCCTAAATGGGGTTTTGACAACCATTTCTCTTGTGTGCATGTCCTCCTCTAATTATGCTTGTACTTGCTCTTCTGGTTTTGGTTGACCTAGCTCGCCAATTCAAGGCAGATGACATTTAATGGTTAGGATAATGGTTGCCTTGTAGAGTTTAGCACATATACCAAGCGAATTCTTCAAATCCTTCTCTAACTTTTCCCCTGCTTGTTTGTAGTGAGCAAGAGCAACATAGTTTAGTTCATCTTCCCAATCAACCATTCGTGGTAAGACTTTTGAGGCATCCAAATTGTCTTATACCCATTGCTTCATCTCGTGTAAACCTGCTAAGATCCCAATAAATTCCATGTTTTTGGTCTGAGTTTTGTCTAGTTGTGCCATGCTTTAGGAGGCTTTCTTTTGGAATTCTTGTATCCCAACATACAATTCTTTGGCCAAACCACGGAGCTCTTTTCTCACTGCTTTGACACTTATTCTGAATTCTTGGACACTAGCTCAGTCTCCCTTATAGAATCGCATCTCTTCTTCCACAATCCTTATTCTTTCTTTGTACTCCTCGATCTCTTGCATCATGTTCTTCAAATTTTACTCTAATTCCTGAGTAAAAGCTACGCCAACTGAAGCGACAGCCAAGGGATCATCTATGATATTTTCCACTACAACTTTCTCTGTGGTTACCGAGAGCGGGACCACTCCAGCAACAAGTAACCTTTTGATACTCTGTTGTATGATTTTACCTGACTCTTTGTCGAATCTTTCGAGCTTTACACAATGTGAATGCCCTTACCCTCAATTCTCCCAATGGGAAATGCCCTTCGGTCAGGGGAGCATTTGAGGGTGATCCTGAGATATCGTTGTCCATGGGATCCAAGTCTTGTGCCTCTTCTTGTTTTCTTCTCATCTCTTCCTCTCCCCTTTTCTTTTGTGCTGCATGTTTTGCTGCATGTTTTGCTGCAGCTTTTGCTTCTTCTTTCTCTGTTCTGCCTCTCCTGCTAATGCTTCCTCTTATTTTCTTTTATGTTCCTCTTCTTCCTTTCTCTTTTGCTCAACTATTGTTTTGTTGTTGCTTATTCTTCTTTCCTCTTCTGTTCAATCTCAACCTTTGCTCTGTTTTCAGCTTCTAGCCTTTTCTTCCTCCGCAACTCTAGCTTTCTTTTCATCTTGTATTCACCTCTATGTTGGGAGCTACCTCTCCTTCTGAAAATTACTTCATCATATGTTTTTTCTCTTCAGTGGATCTCTTCCTCCTCCCAGGTTTCTCACTCATAACTCCACCTATATTTGCAATTGTGGCAGTGTGTTCTGACTGTTTTCAGGGGGTCATGCCTGCAGAACCTTTCCTCATCGAAGTGAAAGGAGGCTAATGTGTCAGCTTCTGCCTAGGCCTCCTTAACGTCCTTGAAAGAATAAGCACAATTGCACCTACCCATGTACCAAGGTTTGGTAGGCTATCTACTACAACACCAGCCTATCTAGAACAAATTTGGGAAGCAGGTGAGGGGCTTTGGTGGCCCCATAGACTCTAATATATGTACCATATTCCAACAGATGCCAATCTCCTACTCTGCCCACTATAGCTTGAGCTTTGTCTGACATAGAGGTGTCAAAGGAGGCTAAGGTGTCAACTTCTGCCTGGGCTTCCTTAACGTCCTTAAAAGAATAGGCACCAATCTAGAGCGGCAAAGTTGGCCATACCATTTTCTTGTCCCTATTTAATGTTGCACCTACCCATATATCAAGGTTTGGTAGGTTATCTCCTACAACACCAGTCTGTCATGAACAAATTTGGGAAGCAGACGAGGGGCTTTGGTGGCCCCATAGACTCTGATATATGTACCATATTCCAGCAGATACTAGTCTCCTACTCTGCCCACTATAGCTTGAGATTTGTCTAACATACAAGGGGTGGGTGCACAAAATAGTAGTTGAAATGGAGGAATTAGAAACTTGTCACAAATTCGTTGATAATCAAAATGATACTTATGTTCCCAAAGGATTTTACAATAAACATGGATGGGAAGCTCATCTGGCTGACAAGCCCAACCCATCTCTGAGGTGGATCAAGCACATCATGTCAGGTAGATATGAGGCCATATGAAAACTTGGATACTTCCCCGGGACCATATGTTTTTCGGCTGAGATTGTCTGTCCCAACATCAAAGATAAAATGTCAACCCAGTTAAATGAGGATATGAAAGTGGTGATATAATGGATGAGAGGCACCCATGACACCATGAATCATTGAGCATCATGTTCTCCATATAGTATGCACAACATGGCCACTGCGTATTGGTATGGACACCTAAGTAAGCTTGTTGAGTAGTCGTCTGAGGCTCTAGTCTTGAACATTTTACCCATAACCCACCAATCTTTCATAAGATCCCTCATCTTGTGAGGGAATTCTTTCACTAATTCGTCATCCAGCATCATCTCTCCCTCGACCAACTAATAGCATGAAGTGATCACTGAAGGCTGGAAGGAAGCAACAGGTTTTTCTTGTGCATTGATTATTTACTTGTCATCTATGTGTGCATGCTTGATAATCCAAGATATGGCCTCTGCACAAGGGAATATTGCCGCATGAACTGCTATTTTGTGCAACGTAGATTTTATGATGGCTCAATATACCTCGATGTCTGAGTCCTTCTCTGGCAGGTAGGGAAAAGTTTCGTTAGTGAACACTTGAAAAATTTCTCCTTGTTGAAACGATGTGTCCTTGTCAATGATGCAATGTGTAACATTGTACACAGGTCCTAGGGTATCAATGTCAGCTTCTTCCTCTTCTTTGCCTAACGACATCTCAACAATAGGGTCCTTGTCGACTCTCTCAACTTTCCTTCTGTAGGTGGACATGGTTGGACCTGTGAAAAACACATTTTGTCACGGCAACAAAGTCTTGCAATTAGTACATACAAGATCAAGTGATAAACATAAAAAATGCTTGGAAACCCTTTTATCACTAAATCTTTAGATCTATAGATTCATGGGATGAGAGTCATTGTGGTTGGAACACCAGGAGGAAAAGGATTCACTGCTTCATCACAAAAGCACCGGTCATTATTTTGAAAGAAAGGGCCCAAAACTTGTGCAATTATTTTGTATGGAGATGCCCCGTCCATAAATCTATAGACTCCTAGGATGAGAGTCATTGTGGTTGGAACACCACGAGGAAAAGGATTCACTGCTTCATCACAAAAGCACAGGTTATTATTTTGAAAGAAAGGGCCCAAAACTTGTGCAATTATTTTATATGGAGATAACGCGTCCATAAATTTTCGCAACACTACCCCATCAGTAAACCCGAGAGCCAACATTACAACTCATGTTACCAAATGAGATGATAAAAAACTTAGAGTCGACCGCCCTGGAAATGACCCACAGCCATTTTTCATGCAGACACGACAGACAGATTGTCACATCACCCATCACACATAGTAACCATTCCATCCCCAGGGAAGTAGGTGTGATCCACAACGTTTTGTCCAGACTCCAGAGGCCAAACGACAAGCCGAGTCTGCCAACCAAAGATAAAAAACATTCGCAAAGGCATACAAAGGCAAGCAAAGCTTGTGAGGGAGCCACAATGATACTCCGAACTCCAAACAACATTGAAAATGAGGAACGTGGCGCGAGGGTTATCCCGTCGTCAATTTTGGGGGACTTGCAATAATAAGGCACGAAACGGGATTTTGTTTCAAATCCCTACATGACCCTAGCAAGGAGAAAAACAAGTGCTACAAGATGGCTATGTTTTAGGCGACATTTATAAACTGTGCTTGCCCTTCTTTACAAGCAAATTCAAATGGGATTTTACACCATCGAAACAGAGTTACGAGGCGTACCTTTGATCGCGTAAGTGGCGGCTGAACAAAATTTCCAAGCGAGCAATATCTCAAGCGCTAGTGTGCTCTTATCGATTCTAATGTGTCTCTTTTGGCGAGGAAACGACGTACAATGGTATTAAAAAGGGGATTTTAGGGTTAAAAAGGTAAAAAAAAATGGCACGAAGACTAAAAAACGTCAATCATCCAACTACTTACATCACACCACCTCATTCTTTTATACGAGCGCCTTTGCGAATTGTGGGTTCCTATCGGCGTATCGACGAGGAATGAGAATCCTTCGTCGATATGTCGACGAGGGAAAGGATTTTCCCCGCTGATGTATTGACGAGAAATGAGAATCCTTCATCGATATGTCGACGGGAGGGAAAGATCTCGTGGCGTTGACGTGTCAATGGAGGGGAAGGATCTTAGGGCCGCCAGTGTGTCGAGAGGAAAAGACAAATTGTTGACGATATGAAGGGAAGATCATCCTTGCTTCCATATTAGTATGATGAAAGAGACAACGAAGCTTGGTCGTGTTAGTGAGAGATGGGAATCTTTCTTCGACGGAAGATAAAGATCTCTAAGGACCGATATGTCGACGGAAAAAGAGAAAGTTGCACTGATATATCGACGAGGTATGAGAATCCCTCGTCGATGTGTCTGTTAGGTGAAAAGGTGTCAAAACGTTAGTTCATCAATGAAAGAATCTGAATTTTATCAAAGGATGGAAGAAGGTAAGAAGGATTTTAAGCACCGATATGTCGGCCCAAGATGTGAATCGATGCATCTTTGTCGGCGAGTAACCTTATACGCTCTGTGTCAACGAGAAAAGTAAATCCCCCGCCGACAAAGATCTTTGTTCTCATAAATGATCAAGTTCAAAAGTTTATAGTAGCAAGAAAAGTAATTGGGGGGGGAGGCAATTTCTTCTCTTAAAGCAATGGCTTCAGAATTGAAGTGAAAAAATTAAGGGAAGGTATTGTTGCTAGCACAAGTTGTGGTTATGGAGGTTGGGGTGGAGAATGTAGTTCAAGTCGTGAAATATAACGAGGCTAACTATGCTTTGGCAAGCAAGATGTTGCAAGAAAGACATCCACTCTAATTTGAACTTTATGTACTACTCGTTCTTTGGACTTCAAACTTGAAGACATTCGTAAAGTTGATTATGTGCGGAAGATGCATCAAGCCAAATCCATGACTAAATTCATTTACAATCACAAAGTATCTTTGATGCAACAATATACAAGGAAAAAATGTAAACACAAGAAGCAAATGTCAAGAAGAGAAAATAAGTGAATGGAAAAGTGTGCCATAGAGTTTTCAAGGATTAGTGCAAGTCAAATAGAGTTATGCAAGATTTGCCCCTACATGATAGAGTTGGTTTGTGTAGATGGAGACACAAGGGACAACACACACAACTTGAAAAGTGCAGCAAATAAAAACATGAGAAATATGTGGATAAGGTAAATTTAGAAGGAAAGCATACGAATAGAGCATACAAGTAGAACAAGCGTGAGAATGCCTAAAACAGAGCTAATATGAACAACGCACAAACAAACCATATGAGAGGGCCTAACAAAAAAGGAAGACAAGACACTCAAGGAAATGAAATGTTGGATTATATTAGTACCCATCTATGTGAACTAATTTGAAGGTCATTGCATAAATAATGTTGACATCGACATGTAGAATTTGATTCTCTCTTTATGCTCATCCATTATGGTATCGGGGATGGTGGATGGCAATAACCTCACAATGGATTAGGGCCAAAGAGACGATAAAGATTGCTTACAAAGAGAAAAAAACATATCTTATTTACAAAATTATTAATGAGAGATGGAATATGCAACTCCATCACCCTCCCCCCCATGCAATTAGGTAATTTCTTAAACATAAAATATTGTCATGCAAATAATTTTCAACAAATAATGAGGTTAAGGATGGATTATATAATTGCATAGAGCACACCATGGTTCCATGTCCTCTGATACTCCTATTTATAAGAATATATGTAATGCCCTGATTTTGACCCCTGGGTTATGAGAGAGAAATAGTGTGTATGTTTAATGATAGCTTTGCTAGAAGCTTAAACATGTGGTTTATATTTAAGCATGACAGGATACTAACTTCTCACAAAGCAGGGAACCATTCCCACTAAGTATTTGGTTTCTATATAAGTACATTATGAATATAATCTTAAACCACTAAAAGGCTACAAGCAAGCATAGGGGAGAGTGGAAGAATGAGGGCTAAGGAGAATTATTATTTTATTGTTTCTTGACCTTATCCTAAGTTCTTCAACGAAGTCTTCTCATCTTTGGAAGATCCCTCTCTAAGGGAATGATAAGGATGGATTATATGATTGCTCATGACCAAGATTTGATACTCCTATTTGTAGGAATATATGTAATACCTTGATTTTGACCCCATGGTTATGCAAGACAAATAATGTGTGTGCTTAATGATAGCTTGGCTAGAAGCATAAACATACGTGGTTTACATTTAAGTGTGGCATGATACTAACTACTCACCAAGCAGGTAACCATTCCCACAATGTATTTTGGTTTCTACGCAGATATGTTATGAATATAATATTAAACCCACTAAAAGGCTACAAGCGATCATGGGGGGCTATGTGTAGAAATTTCCATCCCTAGGTGATTGTTGTCCTTGTGATCTCAACTAACAAATAAATTTTTGAATTTAATTAACACAAAAATTAATTTCAGACCATATCATCAATCACAAAATAGCTGGAAAAGTAAATAGTGGAAGCATAAAACAGTTTCAAATATGCATAGGTAATTTCTCCTTCAAAAACAACTTTTCATTCCTTATTCAAAGTTATAAGGAAACCTCCACAAGTTGCTAAAACAGCGACTGCACAGTTATCAGAATCAGCTCGGAACAAATCTGCACAAAACCGAGAAGAAACAACATGCAAGGAAGACTGCACGGCCTGTTGTACAAATCCGTACAAATATACCAATCTGTTGTATGGCTCTATATGACTGTACGGATCTACTATACGACTATTGTACGAATAGCTTCTTTGTCTCCTCTTTTGTTCTTCAACTTTTCTCAACTATTTGTTGTCCCTATCTAACAAAAATTGTGTCTACACTCTCTATCTTGACCCGTCTTTATACTTTTAGCTGAAATCCAATCTACCAAAACCTTAATCTCTCGATGAGATGTATGGTTGAGATTAATCCTAGTCTAAATCAATAATGCATGAAATACACTTTATTAGACTCAACAACTAAATATAAGACTTTTCACTTTTCCCTAAAGTGAATTACAAAATAGAGTTACTTTTTGAAATATCTCGAACTACTTCCAGCATGTTCACACTGAACCTGTGTAGAAGTTCCTGTCCAAGCTATATTTTTAAACACTCTCTCTTAGCGAAGAAGGCTCTGAATGCTTCAAACTTACTTATTGCTAAGGGCTTGGTCAAAATATCAACTAAGTGTTGATCTGGAGGAATATAATTGACCTTCACTACCCTCTGAATCCTATCTTGTATGAAGTGATATCTAATCTCTATGTGCTTGGACATGTCATGAAATATTGGATTCTTAAAGAGTTTGATGCAACTCTGATTATCACTATAAATGATTGTGGGATCCAACTTCAGATCCAACAATCCTACAAGTAACTTGCAAAGCTAGATGGCCTCACAACTAGCAAAATTTGTTCCCATTTATTGTACCTCTACTAAGATAAGTGCCACGGAAGTCTGCTTCTTGCTGAACCAATATATCATTGTTGAACCCAAGCTAAAGAAACACCCTAAGGTGCTCTTCCTATCTGTTGCACTGCCTACCAAATCTGAGTCTGTATACCCATGCAACTTTACTTCACCGTCTCCAAGATATCTCAAAGCATACTCCATTGTGCCCCTCAAGTACCTGAGCACATCTTTTGTTGTTACCGAATGCTCTTGCCTCGACTCCACCATGAACTGACTCAAGGTGTTCACTACAAAACATATGTCTAGTCTAGTGTTGACCAAATACATCAAGGAACATATCAGCTACCTAACAACCTAGGATCCACTAACTCTAAATCTACAGATGTCACCTTCTTTAGATTTATGATCATGGGTGTGGCCATAGGTTTGCAATCCTCCATCTAAAACCTCTTCAGTATCTCAACTACATACTTACTTTACCCAAGAAATATTTCCCTTGGTCTCTGCCAAACCTCCAAACCCAAGAAGTAATGCATCGTACCAATGTCCTTCGTCTCAAACTCAACAACCATATATGCTTTGCACCTTGCAATGAGCGTCTCTGCACCTGTAAGAAACAAGTCATCTACATACAACACCAAAATGAGCAGATAAACCCCAACAAATATAATAAATAAGTTAGGATTTGCTTCACTTTTGGTGAAACCCATAATCTACAAATAACCATCTATCCTAGAATACCAATGCTCTTGGTGCCTCCTTCAATCCATACAAGGCTTTCTGAAGCCTGCAAACATGGCACTCTTCCCATTTACCTCAAAGCCCTAAGGCTGCTCAATGTACACTTTGTCCTCAATGATCCCATTAATGAAAGTTGTCTTCACATCCATCTAATGTATCCTCCATCCCATAAATGAAACTAAGTACATAATTGCTCTAATGGAAATGTACCTGGTGATTGGAGCAAATATCTCCTTAGAATCCACTCCCTCTTTCTGGGAGAACCCTCTCGCCACAAACCTCGTCTTGAACTTCTCAATGCTACCATCATTTACATGCTTGATCTTGTAGAGCCACCTAAAACTCACTATTGACTTCCCCTCCAATCTCGACACTATGTCCCAAACATCATTCTTCGTGATGGAGGTGTACTCCACCACGACATCCCATCGTACCAACTAGTGTTTTAAAAACCAACGAACCGGAACCGAAACCGGAACCAGAACCGACCAGTTCAAACCGGTCAATAAATCGAATCGACCGACCAGTTTATGAAGGAACCGGTCGGTTTGGTATCGAACCGGCCAGTTTATGATGGAATCGGCCGATTTGGTACCAAACCGGCCGGTTCCGTCATAAACCAGCCGGTTCGGTACCAAACCAGCTGGTTCCATCATATATCGATCGGGCGGCTCGGTTTATTGACCGGTTTGAACCAGTCGGCCATCGAACCGGTAAAACCGATCAATTCCGATTCTGGTTCGTCGGTTTTTAAAACATTGGTTGGTATGGCGGTACCGAACCGACCGGTTCCGTCATAAACCAACTAGTTCGGTCCAGATCGACTGTTGTGGTTGGTTTTTAATGATTCCCATGCTTTGTCAAATTTTGCCAATTTTGTCAATGATTTTTCCAATGTCAATGTTTCTGAACCCTCGATGACAATGGTTTGGACAATTCTCAATCTCACTCAATATTATTATGGTTGTGGAAACTCAATTCCTTTAACATTGTTCCTTACCGGTTGAACATTCTTAACTTATCATCAATGCAAAAGAAATTAAACAAAGGTTCTCCAAGACTATGAAAGCCTTGGTATGGAAATGGTATCATTTCCTCAAAAGGGGTCCTAGGATAAGATTTGTGACATTTTTTGGATCATTCAATAACTAAGCAACCCAACTAAAGTTGTGAAAGAAATATAAGAGATACATCAAAGCCTCAAAGAAAGGAATTTTGGATTGTTATAAAGTTGGAAGTGATGGCCTCCATCTTAAAGATGAAAAAAAAAATATTACGTCAATTGGTTCACA
This sequence comes from Picea engelmannii, assembly GCA_009831015.1. Classification (NCBI taxonomy): domain Eukaryota; kingdom Viridiplantae; phylum Streptophyta; class Pinopsida; order Pinales; family Pinaceae; genus Picea; species Picea engelmannii. The sequence continues at coordinate 663,060 of ML778345.1, forward strand.
CCTTAGTAGACCTTGTCGAAATGGCAAGAGAAGATATGCAAATACCCAATCCACAACCACAAACAAAACTAGGAGCTAGAAACCATGCTCCAAATACAAATGATTATCATATAACACAGTTGTTCACACTTTGTTTATGGACCATGCTATGAACATTATAATCGATAATGATGACCATCTAAGGTTGTTTAAAAAAGAAACCAACAAATAATTACAAAAGTAGAGATGGAGGGCCAATCCAAGAAAATGTATGCTACACATAAAATGAACTATAGCCTCCTTGATTATGTATTTACTATTTATGTTCCAATCTCTAGATATGTATTGCACTTGGTGCCATTTTGATATATTCATGATTATCATATAACACAGTTGTTCACACTTTGTTTATGGACCAGTCTATGAACATTATAATCCATAATGATGACCATCTAAGGTTGTTTAAAAAAAGAAACCAACAAATAATTACAAAAGTAAAGATGGAGGGCCCACCCCAAGAAAATGTATGCTACACATAAAATGAACTATAGCCTCCTTGATTATGTATTTACTATTTATGTTCCGATCTCTAGATATGCATTGCACTTGGTGCCATTTTGATATATTCATGAGCATACTTTGGATATGTTATCTCTAGTTGTCTCTAATGCTTTGGAAGCATGATTTATAATCTTAAAAATATGTTGTTTTCACTAAAATTTTGAATATTTTATGTATTTTTTAAAAAACCGGTTCATTGAAACCAGTTCGATCGGTTCATTACCGGTTCTGGTTGGACCCTCGACCGGTTCCGATGTCGGTTCTGATTTTTAAAACTATGATACCAACTAGTATGCTACCTCATGAACATTGAAAGGCTCGAAACATATGATGTTTTTCATTAATGCCATGTAGTTTGGAAACTTCTACGAAGGTTTGCTCTCTCTAAATGTGCTCCTAGGAGTCTTGACATACTCCTAAGCATCCTTGAATGTCCGAGTGAACGATCAAGGTCTCCTGACAAAACTGGAAGGAGTTGATGGAGGGCCAACCCCAAGAAAATGTATGCTACACATAAAATGAACTATAGCCTCCTTGATTATGTATTTACTATTTACGTTCCAATCTCTAGATATGTATTGCACTTGGTGCCATTTTGATATATTCATGAGCATACTTTGGATATGTTGTCTCTAGTTGTCTCTAATGCTTTGGAAGCATGATTTATAATCTTAAAAATATATTGTTTTCACTAAAATTTTGAATATTTTATGTATTTTTTTTTAAACCGGTTCGATCGGTTCCGGTTGGACCCTCGACCGGTTTCGGTGTCGGTTCTGATTTTTAAAACTATGATACCAACTAGTATGCTACCTCATGAACATTGAAAGGCTCAAAACATATGATGTTGTTCATTAATGCCATGTAGTTTGGAAACTTCTATGAAGGTTTGCTCTCTCTAAATGTGCTCCTAGGAGTCTTGACATACTCCTAAGCATCCCTGAATGTCCGAGTGAACGATCAAGGTCTCCTGACAAAACTGGAAGGAGTTGATGTCTCCTTCTCTTCACCTGAAGGTTGTTGTCCTACATTGGAAGCCACTTGTGACCCTGACTCAACCTTCGGAGCTTCGTGCTCCTCGTTGTCTATCACTAGAATAAGCTCATGGGACTTCTTGCTCCTCGTCATTTGTCACTAGAATAAGCTCATGGGACTTCATGCTCCTCGTCGTCTGTCACTAGAATAAGCTCATGGGACTTCATGCTCCTCGTCGTCTTTCCTCAAACTTTACATTCATGCTCACTATTGTCTTCCTCTACTCTAGAATCTAGATCATGTAGGCCTTTGAAGTCTCATTGTAACCTACAAATAAACCCTTCCTGTTGGAGAACTCCAACTTGGTCATGTTCTCCACTGGTACATGGATATAAACTGGACATCTTAAGATACAGAAATGATTTACCTCTAGCTTCACACCAGTGAATGCTTCATCTAGTGTCTTGTCCTCCAAGATCCTGTGAGGACACATGTTTTGGATGTAGACTATTGTGTTGCATGCCTCTCCCCAAAGAAACGTCAACAAGTCATGGTCATGAATCATGGCCTTAGCAACCCCTATGATAGATCGATTCTTCTACTCTACAACCCCATTCTATTGTGCGTTGTACGAAGTAGTTAGCTCCCTCTTGATCCCTACCTCTTTGTAGAAACCCTTGAACTCCTTGGAGATATACTCGCCCCCATTGTCCGATCTCAATACTTTGATCTTCTTCTCTGTATGGTTTTCAACTAGAGCTTTTAACTCCTGAAACCTGTTAAAGACCTCATACTTGGTCTTTAAGCAGTAGATCCAAGACTTACAAGAGAAGTCATCAATAAAGGAAACATAATACATGCTTCCTAAAATTGATGCTATTGACATTGGTCCACAAACATCTAAATGCACTAAGTCTAGAATCTCCTTAGACCTATGCTCACTACTTAGGAAGGCAACCTTGGCATGTTTGCCAAGTGTGCACCCTCAGCATACTCCCTGCTACTCAACACTAAACTCTAGAGGACCTGTGACTATCTTCCTCAGAATAGGGAATGCCTTGTGATGCAAATGCCCCATCCTCCTGTGCCACAACTCACACAAGCTATCATTGTTATGAACTAGGGCTCAAACAGGTTCACCCTGCAACCTGTAAAGATTAGCTTCGCTAACCCCTATTACCTGAGCTATTTCTGGGCTAGATTCCTTCAACCTGATGAGGACTTGCTTGTTCTTGAACTCCACAGCATAGCCCTTATCCTCCAAAACTGAAACTGAAAGCATATCCTTCCTGAGACCTAGAACAAACAAAACATCACCAAAGTCTCAAGACTTACCTAACTGGCGCTGGAAGGGAATGGTACCAACTCCTGCTACCAGGTACTTGGCATCATCACCAAGCTCTATTAGACTAGAAAACAACAATCGAGTTGATGTCATATGATGAGATTCCCCATTGTCCACATACCATCCATTCCTTAGAACTCTGTTGGGTGTGTGTTGGTAGAAAGGTAAGATACCATTGAGAAATATTTGTCAAACCTGGCAGCGAACTTATTCATCTAAGCTTATGCAGAGGCTACTACTTGCCTTTGTTACTACTTCTCCCTTCTTCTTATCTAGACACTGTGATGCATAATGCTCGTGCTTATGACAAATGAAGCACTTGATTTTACTCAAGTCCTTCTTCCTTGATTGTGAGGATGACACCTCATTATTTCCCTTACCCTTAGTAGGTCCTTTACCTTTGCCCTTATTTGTCTGTCCAAAGAGGGCTAGGTTCTCGTCACAGCCCTTTTTGTTAGCTTTTGACTCCATCCAAGTCTCCTCTTGGATTCAATCATCCCACAACCTTAAGAAGGTTCCCACAAGCACAAATGACTTTGATAAATGGTTCCCATGAAATTAGGAATCCATTCAGTGCCATGTTCACTAGCTCTACATTTTTAATCTTCTCCCCAACTACTACAAGTTGTTCATGAATCTTCATGACCTTCATAAGGTAACTAGTAACTGAATCTAATCTAGGCATCTCTATGGCTTTGAATTTGTTCTGCAATATCATCTTCCTGTTTATGTTCTCACTCTTGGTAACCAAGGCATCAAACATTTCCTTTCTTGTCTTCTTCTCGGATAAGTGAGGAACCCAGTGATCCTTAACTACATCCATAATCATCTGCTTGGCCTTCGCTTACTTCTTCTTGTAACCTGCCAACAATTGTGGATCTATAGGCAAAGGCACAACATCCTTGACAATATCCTAGAGATATTATCTTCCAATAAGAGTGTAAACCTAACTTACCAACACAAAAAAATGAGACGCCATCCAATTTGTCCTTGAATCTAAGGCTAGCTAATGTCATCTCTAAGATCTACTCACAAACTCCTAGATCTGAAAAGTGGTCCTTAAAAAAATATTGAAACCCTCTAACCATTGGTCCTTGTTTCTAACAATTTATCTACTATTGCAAACCCTTGAGAATCTCAAGCAAAGAGATAACTCTAATACCATGTAGAAATTTCCAGCCCTAGGTAATTGTTGTCCTTATGATCTCAATTAAACAAATAAATTTCTAAATTTAATTAACACGGAAATTAATTTTCAACCATAGCATCCATCACATAATAGTTGGAAAAGTAAATAGCAAAAGCATAAAACAGTTTCATACATACACAAGTAATTTCTCCTTCAAAATCAATGTTTCATTCCTTATTCAAAGCTTACAAGGAAACCTCCACAAGTTGCTAAAAGAGTAGTTGTGAAGTTACCAAAATCACCTCAAAAATAGATCTACACAAAAATCGAAAATAAACAACCTGCAAGGAAGATTGTATGGCTTGTTGTACATATCCATACGACTATACGGATCTATTGTACTACAATCATACAGATTTGTTGTATTGCTCCATACGACTGTATGGATCTGTTGTACAAATGGTTACTCTGGTTCCTCTCCTATTCTTCAACTCTGCTCAACTAGTCGTTGTCCCTATTCAACAAAAACTATGTATGAACTCTCTATCTCCTATATTTATACTTTTAGCTAAAACCCTAATCTCTCGATGAGATGTATTGTTGAGATTAATCCCAATCTAAGTCATTAATGCATGAAATACACTTTATTAGACACAACAACTAAATATAAGACTTTTCACTTTTTCTTAAAGTGAGTTACGAAATAGAGTTACTTTTCAAAATATCTTGAACTACTCCTAGCATGTTCACACCGACCTTGTGTAGAAGTTCTTGTCCGAACTATATTTCTCAACACTATAAGTTCACGAGAGGGGAAGAAAGTGGGCTAAGGATAAATATTATATTTTAATGTTCCTTAACCTTATCCTAAGTTCTTCAACTTTACCTTAATGAAGTCTTCTAATCTTTGGAAGATCATTGTCTAAGGGAATGATATGTGTTCTCCTTGAGAGGACATGTGGTCGTCTTAGATCCTTGGAAGTACTAAAGCTCAAATTTGAGCCATGCATGGGTCTTCTTCACTGATTATTCCCAACTTCTACTCCAATTTAGGGCTTATACCTCCTTGCTCTAAAACATACTACTCCAAAATTATGCCATACACGTGTCAAAACCATGATTGAAATCTCTAGCAGCTAGAAATCCATAGTAACCAACAAAAGAGATTCCCTTGCCTACATCGGAGCATTGGAGAGAAAAGGAATTGCCTTGTGAAGAAGGGAACTCCTTTCCTAGTGTTGTGCAAAGATGAGAGGGGAGAGTCTTGTTGGTTAGAAATGGATTGATAAAAATTACATTGATATTTTCCCTGTCTAAGCACTAAGGGTTGGACTATGTGAGAGAGTTTAGAGCCAACCAATAGGAATTCGTCCTTGTGGTCTCATTGCCTCAGCTTGGGGTGGCCTTTGCAAAGAGTGCACATGATTGGATGAAAAAATGCTTGTTCACCGTTCACAACTAGTTGGTGGTGAATTTCTAAAGAAGAAAGTTTTACTCTTCTTGTTGCTAATTATTCTGCTATTCATTTCTATTAATCTTGTTGCTTGGTATTATCTTGTAATTCATTTCCTGTTATAATTTATAATGGTTGAAAGGTTGAATTCAATGATTAATTGGGCATGAGTTTGTATCTTTACCAATGTTATCTAAATTAGACCAATCATCGAACCAGTCATCCCCAAAAATCCAAACCGGACAAGAACCGGAAAAAAAAACGAACCAAAAAAACGATCAACCAAAAGATACATAAAATATTCAAATTTTGAAAAAAAACATATATATTGATGTGCATCCATATGAATCCAAACCATTATGCACAAACATGCAAAGCTTCTCATGTATAACCAAAATAGCACCAATTGCAATCCATCTTTGAACCAAAATACATCAATAAAGAGGCTCTCAATGGCCTCTAGAGTTAAAAAAATAACCCATGCTACAACAAATAACTACACATCATCAAAATCATTACCTATATTGGGATCCTTGTCATCAATATCACCATCTAAGAATTAAAATAAGATAGAAAAAGTTTAACACGCCTAATCAATGACTTTGCTTGAATGAAGGGTACATTTTCACTAGGGTCACGATAGAGGAGTTCAACAATCAATGCCACCAACATCAAGGTACATATAGGGCTTGGTGCTCTTGATTAAATGCCAATTCCTCGTTAAGAATTATGTGGGTGAAATGGAGGGTGGGGACCTCTTAAAATAGCTTTATTAGGGCCCTAGGGTTAGGTATTTTGCTTGCCCTTTAAGTAATTTTTTGTTTTAAAAAAATATTAAGATTTGGTGGTCCATAGTTGTGTTGTACAGTGTTGTACAAAACTGGCCAGTTCAATATGGATCCGGCCTTAATTGGTCTAAAACACAGGTTGAATTGGTCGGTTCTAGTCCAGTTCTAATAACACTTACATTTACATTTAGATCTAGGAAGACGGTGATTTGTATGCTCAGATAGAAAGAAGCTTGTGTGTTAAATGAGGATTACATTTATTTTTTGATATGTAATTTTGGCATTGTATTGTTGTAAGAAATTTGTTAGTGGGTATGGATAAAGAAGATAGATGCACAATTGCACGTTGCTTTGATGAAGCATACTTATGCTTAGAGTTTGTCTGTGTTAAATTAATGCAAGTCTAAGCATGCCCCATGCTTTGCATAAATTTAGGCATGAGCATACATAGTTGCAGTCATATGATAATGTGGTTGTATGTGAAATTGTCTTACTGTTGCATTAATTCTACCATAGTATGCAACAATAATTGCCAATCTTCCCTCTCCAAACAAGTCCTATGAGTTGTTTTAACTATGGATTGAAGATGGAGAAAGAAACTTGAAGTTCTTTGCCCTAACAACCAAGGGAGGTGGATCTGAGCATGCTATAGAGTGGCATCAAAGCCCAACTAACAACACAGGGCTATTATGAGCAGAAAACATGATTTATAAGATGGAATTTACATTTGCATACCAATTGTTCGACAAAATGCCTCAATAAAGATCGTTAAAAAGTGACATAAGCATCCAAGATTATGAGTTGAAGGTTTTTATTCACAGACAAGGGTAATACAAATTATAGAAATTAATCTAATATGGCTCTAAGAGGTCTCAAGTTTTGATCCCATGGTGTACAAATTCGTAGCTCTAAGGGGGGAATGATTTTCCAAGATGAATGAAAAGGTGAGAATATGGCCTCAATGCCCAAGTTCAATTAATGATTGGATTCGTAGTGTTCGCATTGCACCACGCACTGACAATGCGATCAAAACGTAATAGTGTCGATCCATTGTTGCAATCATGGAACATACAGTTGTATCCTAGTCGGATTTAAGATAAAATAACACAAAATAATTTTAGTAGTACCACAAATAGGTCAATGGGACTAAGTACAATGTTATCAATACACTATGGGAGTGCAAGGGCTGCTCCAATAAAAGAAGACCAAAAGCAAATCAAACCTAAGATCTACACTCTCATAGCTAGGAAAGAAAACACAGTTGAAGACATTGAATTGTTAAGGGCCAAGAGCCACAAAATCCCTCCAAGAAAGCCAAAGACACAAAACTCTCTTGAAGGAATGGGAGGACAATAAAGCATATGTAAGGTATATAATTTATTTATGATTGGGCTATTGATAGTGTGCATATCTAGTAGCAATCAACTTTGCACGACATGAGCCTAAAAAGTGAATAATAAAAGAATGATTTAAAAAGATTGAACAAGGAATACAAATAGACGAACATTACTTTTGCCTTATTGGAAGAAAAGGCGAGTGATATATGAATGGTCTAAAAGATTAAATAAGGAAGACCAAAGATGGATACAAGAACAATTTAATTGCCATCTTTGCAACTAAAATGAAAAGTTTCCCAGCTTCAAATTTCCAATTCCTTATGGCCATGATTTCATAAGACTTCAAGCTGACAAATTCATCAACTTCTCTCTCCTTGCACAAAACTTTCCCATTCAAGTAAAACCTTCTTACAAGTTGGTCACAATCACTACAAAAAACTATACCCAAGCACTGTACAGGTAAGTCCTCGTTAGTTTACATGAATTTGAACTCTCCAATGCATTATTATATCCAAATTCCCCAACATTTAAGTACTAACTTAAATGTATAAAGTTCCAATCTATATAATCCTTTCCCTACAGCATACCATGAGATGCATGAGCAGACAAACTCAGAAATTTGGATGTCTTTATCCCAAGCATAGTTTCGCTTCTTCGTTGACATATGACAGACCCCAAAAGAAAGTATATAGCTCTACTATCACTAATTCTAACTGCTTGGATGTGACTATTTAAATCTAGCATGACATCACTAAATAAAATATGGGTGATAAAAACTAATTTGTTTACTTACACAGATACATTATTCATTAAACCCTTCTTGACAAAGAAGAAAGTGCAAAGTAGCATGTCTCTTGGACAGTGTTACAAACAAGAGCTCCATTAGACTAAACTAACAAAACAAGCAATTGGCACGTAACAATCGAAGGCCACTACATACCTGTTGTATCGACCAGGCAAAGGTTGTGACCTTGTATCAGAGACCCCGGATGAACCATGAGTTGCATGAATCCCATTTGGCTCTGACGAGGAACCATGAGTAGCATTGACCCCATTTGCATCTGCTAAAAGTCAACATTTTTCCACACCTGTTTTAAGACCAGCTCAACAACATACCAATTACAGACAGCAAAGCTATCACTTCATACCAGGAGTTCTCCGCAATACCTGAAATTGAATTGGAAACAGGAAGATCCTGTCTGTCAACTTCTTCAGAAGATAGTGTCAGTCCAGCATGCATAGCCTCTTGTCTTTTATGCATTCTCTGCTCCTCGGCTTGAAGCTCTTGTTGTCGCATCCTTATTTTTGCTTCAATAACTTTTTGCTCTTCCTAAACACAAAAGAGCAAGTCATTTTTATCTGTCTATTTCTCAAAAACCCAAAGAAATAAATTACACAAATGAATAACAAAATAAGATATGCATAAGCAAATGAATGAATTTCCACAAGGCTGGTTCTATATGAAAACTTACAGCTTGTTCAATGCCTTTCTCCTCTTGTGTTTTAGCACCTCGATACTCCACAGCATAGTTTGAGGTTTTGCAAAAAGGACATCTTAAAATATTAAGAAAAAGCATATGAATAAAACTTACTTTCGTGCATAATGATCTAAAAGTCCTCAATTCTGGAGCTAAGTAAAAACAGTAAAAATTAAATCTTATCCAAGGATACTGTGTAGGGCGATTACAATTTGGGGGCTTCATCTGCAAAAAACATTCTGCAACATCGGTATAGTCAGTAAATAACTGGATCCAGTATTGAACTGCAGAGCATACTCTTCATGGAATATAAAATTGAGATTGCCAATAACCTGCAAGATCTATATTGCATACCTGTACAAATGCCTTTCAGGCAACATCTTGACCTATTGAGGCTTGGATAGTACTGTAAATAACCACCACATTTAAAGGGAATCAGAATGTCAGACAGCTATCTTACATAACTGAAATCTAAATTTATTCTTCTTTTTTCAGTGAGACATAGTTTATGCTATCAATTGAATATGATTTACATCAAACTATAATGCAAGACGTACATCTCTAAAGAAGAAAATTGCAATTGACCTGCCTGTAGGCCTGGTGAAAACACAATATTATCCTCTTGACGAAAGGAAAAATGAAAGAGTCAAAGTGGGTTAAAAATAAGGGGGTGCTTCTGCTAAATAATAACAGAAATTCAAAGGTTTTTAAAACATAAAGGTATCCATCCATAGAGAAAATCAAAACAAATGGAATTAAATACTAAAACAGAGAGCTGAACAAGTATGCAATTTCAATGAAGAAAATCTAAATACAGGGTTATTGGATGCTCAACCTTCTCACACAGCATTCCTGGATTAAAGGAGAAACTCTAGTGAGAATAGGATAATTTTATGGAACAAAATTACTTACATGCACCTTCTCCATTATCAGTATTTGAAAATATGGTTGCTCTTTTTGTTAATGGAGCATGGTCTTTCTTCACCTCAATAAAATAGATGGGTACCATTTCTATCGAAAAAGAAGCTCGTTTTAGGATACAGTGCTTGAAAAGGGTAACGCTGTTTGCTGAAAATGAGGTACCCAGCAATCCAACAGTTGCATTAAAACATATAATGAGACATTACTGTCCAAAAGCACTATGTCATAACGGACGCTTTAATCCATACAGTGCACACTTGTTCATCTCCTGTCACTAATAATATTCTATTATGTTGTCCTTCGACAACACATGGGCTCGATAGTCAATATCTGTCACCTTTCTTCCATGATTGCACTTAACAATCAGATTAGAAAGTAAAAAAAAATATCCAGGTAATTGGAAGCTCAATCTTCACAACTCTAACAAATGAATGCATCAGAATAAGTAATATGATTTTTTTTATCATATAACATGTCAATAGATTGGCCGTAAAGTTTTTGGGTGTGACAAGGCCCTTATTTATGAAGAGCATTTTCAATAACAAAAACAACATGGTAGGATTCTCCAAACAGAAATCACAGAGTTAAATGCAACAAAAGTATATTACAATAACATAACTTCAATAAGCTGCTAGTCACTCAATATGTAAAGCAAACAATACTTAATTAATCATAGTGATAAGCTAAGCTGAATCCTCGGAGAGACATCAGTTCAACAAGTAATGCTACAGATACCCCTGGAACTGTCAGTAAATAGTATAAATTGAAATGTTGAGCCTCCTATAAATTACACGACTTCTAGTCTTACAGAAAAAGCCTGTATACATCTAATGCCACAATCGGACCTACTGGTATCGACTTATATTCCCTGGGCATTCATGCCATATGCAAAGTGTTGGGTGACAATTAAATCCCCCCAGAATCTCGCAATTTCAATACCACAACTTACGCGTCAATTCCATTAGCAATGACCTAAATACTAGCATCCCACTAAAATCAAAGCATCATCTTTTCATAAAATACTCCATATGTCATACCGGCTCAACAAATACTCCTCTAGACCAATCTCAAATGGTGTAAACTAAACCATTTGAACGCACAACACTCCATGACCAGTTCCTAATTCCATGATAGAACAAGGCACAGGATTTGAACAAGCAACATTCCATGAACAGAGAAGGCAGAATAACCCCAATGGCAACAGTCGGGGGTACTAGACAAAATCGGATTTCACTCTAGCTTGGATTCAACAGACAACGCTAGACAGGGAGTATTTAAGAAACAAGCGAATATGAGCCTGTAAGCTAAGTCTTTTCCCACATCAACTTCAGCATCTCAGAATGTAAGCTAAACTTTTCTCCAGTTTTCCTCCTCTAATCGAACCCTAAACCCGCAAAACCCGCTAATTCCGTCCCTATCCATCAACCAAAACATCAGCACAACAACCAAAAGCAATAGATAAATCACAAAGCCCCAAAAAATACACGAAATACTGAATTTCTGCAGACTTACAAGAAAACAAATGGGACACTCGTCAAGATCGACAGTGGATTCCTCGCCTCCAGGATAGCAAGGAGCCAATTTAGCATCAAGAATCAGCTTCCTAAGCTTTTTGTGATCAACATCCCTGTTCTGGTACAAACCCTGCGGTTTCGTATACCGCTCATCCACGACGTGACGCTTCCGGCTCAATTTGTTCCCCATAACTTCAATCCGACTCGCTTCAATTCCCTCCTAAGCCCTAGAACTCCTCGTGCAGACCTCTCCACCGCTCTCCCTTGCTTCCATGGCCCCAAACAAGCACGGAAACAGAGCGCAGGACGGTCGGAAAGCAGAAAATTTGAAGATATAAAGCCTTAAAAGGGTTCAAACTGACCGAATTTCTTCCCATCAAACCGCAATTCGAACCTCGGGGATGGCACCGCGAGCAACGTACTACAGGAGTTTTTTTTCTTAAATGTAACGGAAACTTATGCCGAATGCACCAAAATCGGTGTCAATGGATAGCTCTGGAGACGCAGAAGGCGATTCCGGTGTCGATCCGCGCCCCTTAAGCTTCGTATTTCGTATTTTCTGCGCGCACACATGAAGAATGTTACCCGCACTAAAAGCTTCGGAAGCCGAAGGCACGGCATATAACCCCATCCCCCGACTGTTTCCACAACGAACGGTAAAAAATGTACGTCACCTGACGTGGAAAAGCAGCCATGCCGACGGTGAAAGGAAAAGACAGATTAAAGTTACCAGCGGGTTTATCGCGCACCGCTCAAACTTGGAGGTGAAAATAGCGGTGAAAGGAAGGAGTTTCCAGCGGTGCCACGTCATTGTTCGGGTTCATACGACACGTGTCATTACAAGGTTGCCGAGAACCGTACCGTATGCAGAGATCGAACGGCAGAAAGTGGCGCAGTGATTTTCTTTATTTACGACGTAAATTAAAATTCATGTTTGATAGACTGTTACTGAGTACTGTTGTTTGTATATTAAATGTTTCTTTACGGGCCCACCAAAGAATACTATTGTTTGTATATTAAATGTTTCTTTACGGGCCCACCAAAGAAGCTACAAGATGCTTTGGCGGGCCCCGCAAAAATGAGAATATTTTATCCCATAAAGACTATGGTTATGCTCTTTCGATTTTTTTATTTTTTTTTCAAAGCTACAGGATGCTATAACCCATTACTTTCATATCACTTAAGTTATATGGGTCAAAGGGCATTTGCATCCACAGCATTTTGAGAGATGAGGGTTGCGAATGTGTGTACGTAAAATCTTGGTATCGATTTGTTGATTATATAATTTAGTAATTCAGTTAGGATGATTTTAACATTTTTCAATTATTTTAATAATAAAGATATTTAATTTAAAACGATAATAATTTTTTTTTAAATGTGTTTGTTGAAAAATAAAAATGGATGGTACTTTTTTCCATCAAGTCTATAGATAGTCTACACATGTTCATGTTGATAGATATCTTCATGCCTAATTTCACCATCACTTAATTTATAAAGTCATTTTTTAAATTTTTTTAGTTATTAGAATTTTTTATATATGAAAAGATTCACTTAAATTAAATATAAAAAAGTTATGTTTTTTAAGTTTTTTGAAATATGGTTTTGGAGTATGATCTAAAATTGTTTGTGCTTGGTTAAGAGCGTATTTTCCTAGGACGTAAGGAAATAGGTGAACGACCCAAGACCTAGAGGTATCTCGCAGGAGTGAAAGTGTGCCCCCTTACGGACCACCATCGAGTTATTCCATGTGGTGTGGTTTTCCTTAAATAGCAGTGATGAGTCAACCTGCATTCTGAGTTATGGTAGAATTTCCCAATGTGTAAAAAAAAATAAAAAAATCTTTGAAATAATGACTTATTAAAACACTCAAATAAACATAGCTTTCTATATATCCTTGGATGGGGTGTTTGTCAGACAACATGAAAACATAGGGGGTCCAATCAAGTCAATACCTCACCCACGCATTCAAACAACGGCAGTTAGTCAGCCTCATCATCCACTTGTCAATCCAAACGTTGCCCATAACGCTACCCCCAGTCACATCAACATCTTGTCGCAGTTTAATGGTATGGAAGGTTATTATGTGCAAAGGGGGTTCGAGAATGGTCTCATTCCTCCCTCGCTCTTGCACGAAAATGATGAAGGTCATGCAGTCTCCAGGTTATGGAATGATGGCAGCGATGAAGGAGGGTTTCCTACGTTACATAATGATCGTGAAGCTCCCACGATCAACAGTCAATTTTCCCCTCATGACTCGTCTAGTAATGGATGTTGAGTGGGACTTTAGTCAGGGCTCTATCCTGGTTATTAATATAAGGCTTCGACTCAATGACATCGGTCTACTCTTTCTCAATTCTGTGAGTATTCTTCTCTGTTGTCGGTTTAATTCTCAAACCCTTGTTGTTGGTGTACTTCTCTCATTTGCTTGTTTAGAAATGGCTACGAGAGGATGAAAGCCTTCTCGCCTTCTCTTTGCTCAACCCCCCTGTGTTGTGAAGGCAGCCATTGATGCAGTCGAATTCTATGAGGATTATGTCCTTGAGGCTGACAAAGCCAGGATGTTTGAGCTTGAGGAGGAAGTTAGGCAAATTAGACAGTTTCATGAAGATGAAGATGTGGAGGCTCAGGTTGGAAGCTTTATTCTAGATATGGGATGAACCCAGTCCCAAAACTCAAATTTTTACAGAACGCTTAAATTATATTGGATGTTGAGTGGGACTTCAGTCGGGAATCTATCCTAGTTATAAATACAAGGCTTCGACTCAATAACATCGGTCTGTTATTTCCTAGTTCTGTGAGTATCCTTCTATGTTGTCAGTTTACCTAAGAGGATAGAAGCCTTCTCGCCCTCTCTCTGCTTAGCCCCCCCCCCCGTGCTACGATGTGGCCATTGATGCAACCGAGTTCTATGAGGATTATGTCCCCAAGGCTGACAAAGCCATGATGTTTGAGCTTGAGGAGGAAGTTAGGCAAATTAGACAATTTTGTGAAGATGAAGATGTGAAGGCTCAGGTTGGAAGCTTTATTCCAGATCTGGGATGCACCCAGTCCCGAAACTCAAAGTTTTACAGAACCCTTGAATTATGTTGGCACACCAAGACTATGGTGGCCATAAGAATGTTCCCTAAGGAGCAAGACTTTTGTCAGCTGGAGAGCAAGTAGGAAGCATTAGAAATCCAGTGTTCTTATGTGTATGAGGTAGTCACTTGATTGGCCAAGCGCCAAGGTGGAAACTTCACCCCACCTGCAAGAAACTATGTCAAGGTCGAGTCTTCAAAGGTTGTTGTTGGATTAGAGACAGCGGACCTCACCAGCCCCCAGGTTCATCAAGACCATTGACATCTTATTCTTTGCTTATCTTATTGATTTTTGCTATCTATGATTTTAAGGACAGCTTCAAGTAAAGAAAGACGGAATCTAACTAAGTATGAAATTTTTAGTCTGGTTAAGGCCTAGTTTCCCCTTAGGGGTAGGTAGTACTTTTTAGATTTTTAGTTATGAGCTCCAAAGATTGTCATGGTCTCTGTGGGACTGCAAATGTTGAACTTCTCAAGTATGTTTATATGTATTATTTGTTCATATTAATATCATAACTTACTTATATATAAAAAAAAAACATAGCTTGATATATAGCTAGTCATCTAAGTCTCACCCTTACCTTAAATCTCACACTTCAAATGACCAAAAATATATTCCCTTAATTAAAGATGTCATGAATAAAATTTTCAAAATACGCATAAAAAGAACCTCAAATCAATAGTCCAATTCCATGTAACTCTTAGAAACATCTTCAACAATGTGGAAGATAAAACAAATCCCCTCTTGCATGAAGAAGTTTATGAAATTTCATGTTCTTGTCAAAGTCTTGTAAGTAGACCAAGCATGTTGCTCCATAAAAACTAGATCCAAAGAATATATTGCTAACACAAACCATAATCACATTGTAAAATCCACTTTTATGAACATTTCAGTGACAACGAGCACCACATGTGCTTTGAACAAATTAGGATTCTTTCTAAAATTATTAGTGTTTTGCCTTGCCCAACTTTTGGCTAAGGCATTATGGACCCAACTTGACAATGTAAGGTTCATTGTCGGAGGATGAATTGGGCAACCCACCCTTGGAAATTGCTAAGCAACTCTTGACAATAACTTAGGGTCGCTCACCTAATATATTGGACAATGAAGCTTGCCTTAAGTGCAAGAGCCTTATTAGACAGGATGAGCAGAACATGGTGAGCATGGTCTCAATAGATTCCTTGGAGTTGTGGTTGTAGAGACAAACAATCAGATTACTTCCTATAGGAACTTTTTTGGAGTTGGCTTCGAGTTGTTGGGCTTGTTAAGGTGAGTTGAGGTTGAACTTAAAGGAAACAATGCATTTAAAAGTGCACAAGAACTACCCAATGGGCTAGAGAGGAACCAAGTTAGCCATATTTTAAGGGAAAACATGTGTGTCAACCTATTTTGAGGGAAAATATATGAATAACAAAGTTATTTATAAATAAAGGACTTGAGAATGGTGTTGTCTAAATGTTCTACGTTTTTTCCCTCCTCGTTGGAATCCGACAACATAAATCCGCACGAAATCACAACTTTTTGTTGTTTAAATTGCATTTTTGAATGTAGAAATAGATTGAGCGTGTTGAAAACGCTTAGAGCACTCAGATTATATAGATTTAACCACTCAAATCTGCAGATCCAACAATATCTCACAAGATTTTGGGCAAATATACCCGTAAAATAGCCCAGAAAAAGGCCAAAATGTAGCACATTTAGACTACGGCCTTGAGAATTTGTTTGGAATTTGGTTGGAGGAGTTGAACATTTTGTTTATGCACTGGATTATTCATTCAAGGCTTGGATGAGTTGTGTATGGGATGGACAAAGTGTTTTACACTTAAACACTAATTTTTGGGTGTGGCAAATTTGAGTAGTACCTTTATGGCTAACTAGTGCAATGTCAATGTAAATTGTAAGCTTGTTGCTTGTAGAACATGTTTTGATTGTGGAAGATTATTGTAGCGATAATTTGGCTTCCGACTCAATCTATAAAGATACATATTTCTTAAATGTTGTAAATTAAACTTGGTGGTTTAGCCTTGGTCCATTTATTGTAGAGCCCAACACCTTAATTGTTATAGTTATTTTAACAAACTTGGCTATTAAATGGTTCAAGTGGGTTTTCTAATTGGACATAATAGGCTTTCCACTATTAATGGTTGTGTAATGTGTTGTTATTGGTGCATGTTCTATAATGTGATGACTTAGTAGATTTGTTAATGGTGCATGGTTAAGTTCGTAATAATAAATGAATAATAAAATAAATAATAACTAATATGTTTTGTTAGGCCAGTAGAAATATTAATTATCACGATGAACAATTAATCAAGTGTTTGATGATGTAACTTGGTGTAAATAGTATCGATAATTGACGTTTTACATTTTTGGTTGTTTCGGTCATATTTTCTGACCACTTTTGCCTGGAATCTAGCCAAAAATTGTTTGAAATTCGTGTGCTCTAGGGGTTTTCAGGGTGTTGAATCCATTTATGCATTCAAAAATGGATTCAAAACAACAAAAAACTGTGATTTCACCAACAATTATATTGTCGGATCCCGGTGATATTGCAAGAAATAAACAAAAATGTAGAACATTTAGGCTACGTCTCGATAATTACATGTTATTGATTTATGATAAATACAATGTTAGTTTGATCAATATTTAAACTAGTAAGACCTCCCCTACGACTTAAGGGAAGAATGGAACTCCTTTGTAAACCTTATGTGTGCTAATTCCATTTCCTTGGAGGAGGAAACTGAAGACTCCCTAAGATGGTCCCGCAACCCTAAATCTGGAAGCTACACTGTAAAACTGGATTACGAAGCCTGGATGGAAAGAACTGTGAATCTCCAAGCCTCCTGGTGGCACAAACCCCTATGGAAATCCAACAACCCTTCAAGATGTAAATTGACCCTTTTGGCTAGCCCTAAACAACAAATTTCTTACATGGGACAATGGCCAATAAAGAAGATGGAGTGGACCAAATAGATGTTCATTGTGCAAGTCGGATTTTGAATTGGTGTCTCACCTGTTTATTTCTTGCCCTTATACAAGACAACTCGTCGGGATATTCAAAGGGAAACTCAACACTCAAGCAAATTGGAACAAATCCTCTTTGGAAGACTGTTACAGATCCTGGATTCAGGATAGAGCAGTGGCCCTCTATGCAGGATTGCCTAGTATTCTAGTTTCTAATCTGGAGTGGGCATGCAACAACGTTGTCTTTAAAGATAAGACAATTCCCCTAGAAGTCACAACAACAATCACCCCGAGTATGGTTGTCAACTACAAAGAAGAACCTATCAAGCAGAAGAAGCATGTTCCCATCCCTCTTAACATTGATCCCTCCATCCCGTGGGGTTACTTTGATGATGCTTGCCAGGATTACCCCCCTAAATGCAGTGTGGGAGTGGTTCTTCATCTCATCGATTCTTATTACAAATACATTAGATATGCACCCCGGGGAGGGGGGGGGGGGANAACAAAGCATAACTTATAGCCATGTGGACCCTTCTGGAAGCAACCCAGGAAAAATAAATCACACAATTACAAGTTTTCAGTAATTGGTCGATGTAAAATATATATTTCAATGAAATATAAAGGTTTTTTTTTTTTCTCTTGAAAAAAAACTTTAAACTATTAAAACAAACTTCCTAATTAATACTACACAAACTTAAACAAAAACAAAAAACAATAAAATTTTGTTTAAACCCATCATGTCATTTTCACCTCTTTTTTCTTTTACTTTTTGTTTAAAACCATGTCCTCATATTTTCATGTCTTTTTTTTTCACTTAAGCCTCTTTACCTTTATCCTACATTTCCTCTCTCTTTTCATGCTATCTGTACCTAATTATCATTCCTTCTCAATTCCAATGTTCCTTATCCTCTCTTTTTTCTTTAATGTATCTACAATGTTCCTTATCCTCTCTTTTTTCTTCAATGTATCTACCTTATTGCTCTCATAAATCTTAATTTGTACATTTTCTCATAATTTTATTATTATTATTTATATTTTTATTCATTTGTAAGATTTTTTCCAATAATTTGTTATTTAAACTTAAACTCCCAATCTGTTCTCTAATATATACAACCTAAGTGAGCCTAGTGGTTAAGAACATGTGTTTCCTCTTAAGAGGTTACAAGTTCAAATCTAGAAGAGGATAGGGTATGTATACCTCTGTAGACTTTACCAGTCAAATCGTTGAACCAATTTTATATGACTTAATCATGACCTTAAAAATAGATTATTATTATTATTATTATAACCTAAATTGCATTTATTTAATTAATTCATTTTAATTATTATTTTAGTTGTGTTTTCTTTATCAACAAAGTTATTTATTTATTTAATTATTTATAACTTCATATCATCCCTATCCTATCTTATTTTGATTCGAGTTATGCTTTCGTTATCAACAACGTTTTCATTTTTTTGTCTTTGACGTCTGGCAATGAGTGAAGAATTCATTTAAATCACGTTGCCAAAAGATTGGTCACTTAATAATAAAGTAATAATTTATTTTTTTAAATACATCAGATTGTAAAACGTCAACGTTGACATAAAATGTCCAATTCGGAGGCTCCTCCATTATAACAAGCATTTTGTATTCGTGGAGATTGGTATAACGAATTGGAAGGTCGGAATTGGGTTACAAGAAATGATTGTGGCGTATGAAAAATAAAAGGCAATGCTAAAAAGAAATGGCGTTGAGAGTACACCATATTCGTTATTAATTTTTCTAATATTTTCATCATTAGAGATCGTGCGCCTTAGTCAATGAGAAGTTGAGCGTCACTACACAAGTGTCACGTTATTTCTAAACTCCAATGTTAGAAGCCTACCCAACTTGGACTTTTAAGTAAATATCAAACCAAGAACTCTGTCTTCTTCTGTTATGGTGAGAATATCACCTCAAGGTGTCTCGTCGTTTAATGGTAGGGAACTTGAATTATACTCACAGGAATCCCATTATTGACAACCTATGTTGGCTTTTCCCCATGTCGGCGTGTCATAAGTAGGGGTTTGGTGAGGATTAAGGTACTTATTCTTACACAAACATCGAACACACGCTTACATTTGAACATAATATTTATAACAATTTCCAAGGTTAAAAGAAATATTTTATTCTATCTTAATTTTGAGTTTTTGTTTTGTATGTGTATATTTTTACCCCTCACCCTCTTAGCATCGGTAAGAGGGTGTACATGTATGCACCTACCTTTTAGATGGGTTGTACATACATGCACATCATTTTTACTTTTTACTTTTCAATATTTATTATTGTCTTACACATACATGTACACTCTCTCTCCAACATCCATCATTCTTTTGCACACATGTACGCCCTCACACCTTTAGGAAGCGCACACAACTCTCTATGTGGATTGGGGAGGATGAGGGTGGGTTGTACACACATGTGCACATCCTCACTGTTTAACATCCACCATTCTTTTGCAAACACATGCACACTCTCCCCCATAGCACCCACTCTTCTCACACACACATGCACACACTCAGACCCCTAGGAAGCACACACAACCCCCCATGCGGGTTTTCTCTTTGTGGGGAGAGTGAAGGGTGAGGATTGATTGAGTACATACTCATGCACATCCTCACCCCCGAGCACCCACCATCTTAGGTGTATAGGGTGTGCATGTGTGTGCACCCACCTCCCTAAGGGTAGTCAATTTTCCACATACAAGTGCACACCTTCAACTCTTAGGTGGGTGGACAGTAAGGGGGTAAGGTGTGCATGTGTGTACACCCCTCGATTTGAGGTTGTGTATGTGTGTGCACCAATCCTCCCAGGGGATGGTTGAGTGTGATTTGTGCACACACATGCACACCCTCACCCCACCATAGCCCACCCTTCTAGGGGTAAGGTGTGCATGTGTGTACACCCCTCGATTTGAGGTTGTGTATGTGTGTGCACCAAGCCTCCTAGGGGATGGTTGAGTGTGATTTATGCACACACATGCACACTCTCACCCCACCATAGCCCACCCTTCTAGGGGTTGAGGTGTGCCTTTGTGTGCATACCCCACCTTCACTTCCATCCTCCTGAGAGGTTTCAATGACTATGAGTTGTACACATACATACATGCACACCCTTACTCTCTCAAGGTTGGACATATACACTCATGCACACTCACACCCCCCAACACCCACCCTCTTATAATTGCACACACACACACACATATGCACGTTCTCATCCCCCATAACCCACCCTCCCAAGGGTCGAGGGTGTACATGTGTGTGCATACCTCACCCTCACCTTGATGCAAGAGCATCTTTCGCCTTAAGCAATCTTCATCAACCAAAAACAATTTGTTTTTTGAGTTAGTAGATTGTAGGATGAAATAAGGGTGATACAAATCCCTCTATTTTGAAAGTGAGTGCATACACCCTATGATGCAGATCATGACTCATTGTAGAACATGTTGCTATGTTGCGGATTGTGACTTACTGTAGAACCCATTGATATGTTGTGGATCATGCGTTGCTGCAAAGCTTGTTGTTATGTTGCGGATCATGCCTTGCTGCAGATTTTGTTGCTATGTTGCAGATGATGCCTTGTTGCAGATCTCGTTGCTATGTTGTAGATCATGCCTTGCTGCAGATCCACGTGTCTTGTGAGGACCAAACTCGTGGCAAATGGTGGGCATACATGAAAGGAAGAACAATCGGTTTCATAAATGGTTGAAGGAATGGAACCGCCACGATTGTCTATCTTCCAACAAGAACGAATGTAAGAGAGGATTTTTTAGGGAAGAAAGAAAAGAGAACAAAGGATTCAACGAGTTTGCAAAGAGTTGGAATAGGTGAATGTGTTGATTCATTAGCTGAAGAAGAAGAAAAAATCTAGATTGTTTGGCTTGCACTCTGATTGTAAAAGAAACAAAGGATCTCAATCCTCATAATGTAAGCGATAATAGAGGAAACAGTTCATCTATGTATAATAAAATCTTTTGGCCTAGTTTTAAATTGTTGTTGCCCCTTGTCAAACCTCTTTCAACGTTAATTCCTCGTTGTATCAATTTTGTCTAATTCTGTAAACACTAGCACACTAGTGGTTGTGTACTTTGAAGGTAGAGAGCATGGTTTTTTTAGCTGGGTTTTGTTACAATATCTAATTGGCTTCGTGTCACACCCTCCCATGAGATGGGTAAGGGTGGGTTGTACACACACACATGCACATCCTCACCACCCACCCTCCTAAGGGTTGAGGGTGTGTTTATCTATGGTGTGTGTGTACTCTAGGTTTGAGGGTGTGCTTGTGTGTGTGTGCACTCCAGGGTGCACCAAGTGGGTGAGGGTGTGCATGTGGGCACCACCCACCCTCTTTGGGGTTGAGATCGAGGGTTTATGTGTGTGCATACCCCCCACCCCCTAAGGGGTGGGTGAGGGTGAGTTGTGTACACACACATACACACCCTTAACCCCCAAGAGAGTGGGTGGTGGGATGATGATGGTGTGTGCATGCATGCATGCACCGAACTAAGTTGAGAGTGTGTATGTCTATGTTGCCACCCTTTTGGAAAGGTGAGGATGTGCCTATGAGCTTCACCCATACTTTTGGTGGTTGAGAGTGTGTCTATGTGTGCACCCACCCTTCAAAAGGGTTGAGGATGTGCACACATAGACATACACCCATCCTTTCAATGGTCGAGAGTGTGTCTATGTGTCCACCCACCCTTCAAAAGGGTTGAGAATGTGCACACATAGCCATAACCTCACCTGTCCCTCCTCCCCCAGACCCCCTTCTCTAGGAGTGAGGGTGAGCCACCCACCATGAAACCAACCCTCTCAAGGGGGTTAGGGGGTGAGATGTGGAAGGTGGGTGAGGGTGTGCATGTGTGTGCAAGATGGGGGCACCCTCACTCCCCATGCACGTGTGAATGTATAACCCCCTCTTACCCCCTCTAGGAGGATGGGTAATTAGGGTGGGAGGGGTGAGGATGTGCCGCACACCACCCCCTCAATTTTCTTCCCCTCACCCACCCTCTTTAGCCCAGGGTGAGGGTGTGTGTGTGTGGTACAAGCCACCCTTATTTCACCATCGCC
The DNA here is from genome assembly GCA_009831015.1 of Picea engelmannii. Classification (NCBI taxonomy): domain Eukaryota; kingdom Viridiplantae; phylum Streptophyta; class Pinopsida; order Pinales; family Pinaceae; genus Picea; species Picea engelmannii. The sequence goes on from ML778345.1 coordinate 685,670, forward strand.
TATCCACTTGGGTGCTAAAAGTGTGCATGTGTGTGTCACCCATCCACTTGGGAGGTGAGCATGTGCATGCACACCATCACCCGCGAGTTGCGCATGATCCCTTGGGATACCCTAAAAAGTTGTGCATGTGTGAACCTTCACCCTCAAGTTGTGCATGTGTGTGCATGCACACCCTCACCCCTCGAGATGGTGTGTGGCACACACATGCACCCTCACAATATGGGTCTCTTCCTCACCGAATGAAATTGGTGTGTTAAGGTGTATGTTGAACAAATTGCATGAGGAACTAGGATGACATGGTAAGCAAGTGTTGGCATCTTAATGAAATTGGGACTCAAGCATGGATTAACTAAGGGACATGATCTTGTATAGGTAGACCTTGGGACTGCATGAGATGGATAGTTCTTAGCGTTGCAATGAATGCTTGGCCTATACATGACTTTGGTTGAGGTTTGACTGACCAATTTGGTGGTTCATGCTACATTTGGTTGAATGATGGATTGGAAGACTTGGCTTTGGCTCTTGCCTTCAACACTTTCAACAACATATTTGGGCACACCTACGTGACATGTTAGATAAGGAGGCTTCTTGAGTGGGCATGCCTTGACCAATGAAAGAAGGGGGGCACATTGTGCATGATGTTAGCAAACTCCATAGAGGCGCGATTCAAGGAAATGGGTAATGTAATGGTTTCTTGGGCAAGTTTCATAAAGTTGGCAACAATATTGTTGGGATACTCGAGGCATGGCAAGGGGTGGCATCAATGGAAATGATTGCATGCAAATGATCTTGGATCACCCAATTAGTGTTAGAGAGGCAACCAAGTTAGGCATATTTTGAGGAAAATGCATGGAAACATAGATGAGAAAGATGTTTGTTATACAAACATGCCTTCAAGATTTCATTTGGGGGAGAAAGAAGAATGCAAGAAGGGTGCAAGATTGTTCACATTTTGTTTATGCATGGATACTTCAACCAAGGATGGGATACACCATTCTGGCAATTAAAGAGGTGGTTCAAGCTTGAATCCTATTTGGGTACAACAGTCTTGGGGCAATTTTCCTTGTAAGGTGAATTGGACAGGTTTGAAACAAACTTTGTTGTGACTTAGAGGCTTATCGTAATGGACTATTTTAAAGACCAATGACTATATGCAAGTTACTATAGCGATCATTTGTGCCGATTTAGTTTGTAAAGGTGAGATATCCCTTGTTGTTGTATTGTAAATGACTCTCTTGGTTTTTCCCTGGTTGATTATTGGTCGAGCTCGACACCTTGGTGGTTGTAGTCTTTGTATGAACTTAGCTAATCACGATTTAGTGATTTTCCCACTTAAATATTAGTGTACTACTGTGTTGATGTTGGTGTGCTTTATGTTGTGTTTCCTTATGATTATGCATCATAGTTGTGTTGTTGTGTTGTAAATGACTCTCTTGGTTTTGCCTTGGTTGATTATTGGTCGAGCCCGACACCTTGGTGGTTTTAGTCTTTGTATGAACTTAGCTAATCATGATTTAGTGAGTTTCCCACTTAAATATTAGTGTACTACTGTGTTGATGCTGGTGTGCTTTATGTTGTGTTTCCTTATGTTTATGCATCATAGTTGAGTTACTTGGATGAATGACTGAATAGATAATGGTTAAGTTGTGGAATGGGTAACACATATGTTGAATAAGTAGGTTGAGGGTTTATTGAAGTGTTTGGAAATGACTGTGGTTTCTAGGTGAAGGTGTAGTATGGTGGTTTAAATTGTCACTAACCACTCTGATGGATTCAATCGACTATTGTCACACAAGTTTAGATAAGAAGAAGTGGAAAAAATATTAAGTATTGTTTAGTCACGTGACAAGGGGCATCAAAATTGATTTAAGAGTGTCGGTGAGGCTTTTCACTAGTGTTTCCTTTATGATAGGTGGGTTCAAAGTGAAAACATTGTGGATTGTTGGGGCAATGTAGATTTTTGTGGTAGAGTGTTGAGGTCATTTCAACAAAGACTTTGGATGTAGAAGACATGCCTTCTAAGATGCTTGTGTTGGAGCAACTTCGGCATGGCAATTGCAAACGAATGTAAAGTAGGTGGTTCATTACAACTCAAGGAGGAGTTGGTTGAGGCTTATGGTGATGAAGTGGTAACTAAAGGTTGGGTATTCTCTTATAACATGTGTAGTGTGTGGAAGTTGGAGGGAAGAAAAAACTTGTGGAAGGCATATCACTACAAGTGGAACAAGTAAGGCTTGACAGTGAGCTAAGTGCACGTTTGGCGTGAAGTTGTGATTCGTAAACGAGAGGTTTATAGTCTCACCATTTCACCAACACAAAAATATTTGTAAAAAAAAATATAACATTAGCTCTTTTTTTTATGGGAAAAGACTCGACCAACTAAGCCACAAGTCGAGTCGGCCCAAATAAAGATGAATTTGACTACCCAGAAGTCGAGATGGGAAACAATTCAAAAGGAAGGTAATTCGAGTCAGAGGCAAGGCAAGTCGACCAAAGTCGGGTGGACCAAGGGAGCCAAACCAACCAAAAGGAAAGTCGGTCAAAGTGTGGGCAGATTGGGTCGACTAAGAATGACTATTGATCGAATGAAGAAAGGAAGTGGACTAAAAATGAAAGCCCAGTTAGAATGGGTCAACCTGTGGGAAAAAAAATTATTTAAAGGGAATATTCGACGACCAACCATGAAAGGGAATCCTTGGAAATTTAGATTAAGTAACCAACAACTAAGGGGAAAGTGTGCAGGGAAAATTTGACAACCGACGGCTTTTAAAAATTGTTTGGAGGGCGGATTCGACAACCCACTGCATAGGAAAACGGTTTGGGATGATTTTTGATAACCCACGATGCATAAAAATGTATGGAAGTAAATTTTAATATTCACTTACATAGAAAAACATATGGAAGTCAAATTTAATATTCACTGACGGGGAAAAACATATGGGGGAGAAATTGATAGCAGGAAAATTTACAAAAATGTGTATATTGTTCATGGGTGGTTAATAAATGTCCAGACAACCCCATATTTCAAAATATACTTTGTCCATGATTTATGGGAAAAGGAAAACACCTAGCAAAGTCGAGAATGTGCCCAACGACTCTTAAAACCAAACTAGAAACCCCCAAGTAAATAACAATGACTCAAGAAGTAGGGTTGTTGATTTACAACTTGTGAAAACAACATACGGGTGTGGTTAAAGAGCTGTTAGTCTAGTTTATTGACCCACGGGGACCAAGTTACTATAAAATGAGTTCAAACCAAAAAACATGAAGTTCTCATTGTTAAACCATGCACATATGACCATTAACTTATAGTGCATACGATTCGCCATTCATAAACAAATATAACCACAACAATCATCATACATAGACTCATAATTTATCCTGGAAACCCAAACGGGAAAACCAACATTCTTTTGGCTTCGGTCAAGGTTTTTATGATTCAACATAGGCAAAGTTTAAGGCTATGGATGAAGAAGGAGATCAACTTGTTGGCTTGAAGGGCCCTATGCCATCACGATTGATGTCCATTTTTGTATGTAATATATGTAAAGTTGGACAATATATTATTGTATAAAATAAATAATGAGACGTTCATAAGACCTTTTCCATGTGGGATAAAATACAAACAAAGAAAGAAAAGAAGGAGAAACAAACTGGAGAGAAACTAAAGCATTGGGGACGCCTAACCTTCCAACTACCCTCACAGTCGACTCAGTCCTCTATATTATGTTTCCCCACAATGATAAAGGGGTTCTTGGGTTGTGAATGATGTAAAGAGGTTTCCCATATGTCATTGAGGAGAATAGAGACAAACTAGAGAACCTGGAGGTTTCCCATTGCTGAACAATAAAGAGCCTGGATGAAGCCAAAATAATGTTGGTTTTCCCTTTTGGGTTTCCAGGGTAAATTATGAGTCTATGTGATGATTGTTGTGGTTATATGTGTTTATGAATGGGAAATAGTATGCACTGTAAGTTAATGGTCGTATGTGCATGGTTTAGCAATGAAAATTGTGTGTCATTTGGTTTGAACTCGTTTTATATTAACTTGGTCCTTGTGGGTCAATAAACTAGACTAACAACTCCTTAACCACACACGTACATTGTTTTCAAAAGTTGTAAATCGATGGCCCTACTTCCTAAGCCATTGTTATTTACTTAGGGGTTTCTAATTTGGTTTTAAGAGTCGTTGGGCACATTCTTAACTTTGTTGGGCGTTTTCCTTTGCCCATAAATCATGGACAAAGTATATTTTGAAATATGGGGTTGTCTGGACATTTATTAGCCACCCATGGAACATATACATGTTTTTGTAAATTCACCTGCTATCAATTTCGCCCCCATACGTTTTTCTTTGTCAATGAATATTAAAATCAACTTCCATACATTTTTCTCCGTAAGTAAATATTAAATTGACTTGCATACATTTTTATGCGTCGTGGGTTATCAAAAATCATCCCGAAAACGTTTTCCTACATAGTGGGTTGTCGAATCCGCCCTCCAAATGTTTTTTAGATGTCGTCAGTTGTTAATTTCGCCCTGCACTCTTTCCCCTTATTTGTTGGTTACTAAATCCAAATTTCCAAGGTTTCCCTTTCATGGTTGGTCGTTAAATCTGCCCTTAACTAATTGTTTTCCCCAAAGGTTGATCCATTCGGATTGGGCTTTCCTTTTTAGTCAACTTACTTTCTTCATTCGATCAACAATCATTCTTTGTCGACCCAATATGCCCACACTTCGACCAGGTTTCCTTTTGGTCGGTTTGGCTACCTTGGTCGACTGACTTTGGTCAACTTGCCTTGCCTCCGTCTCGACTTACCTTCCTTCTGAATTGTTTCCCATAGTGCATGTGTGGGTGGTGGGTGGAGAGGATTGAGTATTGAGGGTGTGCATGTGTGTTTCATCCACTCTCCCGAGGTGAGGGTGTGCATGCACACCTGCCTCCCTCAAGGGAGTGGGTAGCGGGGGGTGAGGGTGTGCATTGTGTACCATGAACAACTTTTCTCTAATAAGAGGATAACTTTTTCTTCAAATATATTATGAATACAAGAACACGTATACAAACACTTATCCTTTAAGAGAGTGGATGGTCAAACATAAGGTTTGTTTATTTTGGATTTTTATTCAAATATGGTATGCAGACAAGAATTTTGTTCTTCACAATCTCTGAAGCACTGAGCAAAAGACCACATAATATTTTTTTTCATCTTACCTAATTGTATTTCGAGATTTGTGACTTTCTTTTGGGAGAACTTATGTTAGGATATTTAGACACTTAGGAGTTAGTTAAGATCTACTTGGTCTAATGTGTCGTTAGGTAAAGGTGTGTTTTTTTAGTATGCATTAATATGCATTTGTAGTTAGGAAATCTAACGGTCACGATATGTTCCTGACATAGAGTGATCTGACGGTTCATACTCTCATCGATCTTAACGACCATTGTTCTGTGGCTTAACACCTGATTGGTCCATTATCTCTATTGAAAGAGCATGGAGGGTCAACTGTCGATGATCAATTGTGAGAAACTCTCTTGTAAAATCTCTCTGTAATCTTTTTCTTTTTCATTAAAAAACTGCTCCAAGTGGTTAAGTTGGTTGCAGCCGTGGATGTTTCCTCGTAAGGATTTTACCACGTGAAAACATTTGTGTGTTGATCTTTGATCTGATTATGTGAGTGGTTACTGAAGGTGTTCATCCTCTGTTGGAATACCCGTGTTGTCGAACATGGTATCAGAGCATGTTTGAAGACCCGCTCATGTTGTAGATCGAGATCGTGAAGCCGAGTTTACTCATCTCCATTTTATATCATTTTTGTACATTTATGGGCCGAGAGGACTATTCCATTGCATCCAGAGCACTCTTTTAAGTCATGAACACTTTTCGTTTCACTCGAAAAGGTTTTTGTTTGCCCAAGATACGACCATTACAGTCAGATCCGGAGGTATAAAGTTTGAATACACATTTTTTTAATTTTTGCAAAGTATTATTTTGATTTTATTTCGGTTTGATATTATTTGTTTCTGGGTTGCTACTCTTTTAGATATGCGTATGCTCTTTTCCCCATGCCCTATGTGATCTCGACAAATCAGAAACATATAGGAAAAGGTGCATCTTCTGGGTAAGCTAGCCGAGATCTAACCCTTGTTGTCATCGAAAAACAATTTTTTTTTCTTGTGTGAAAAGGTTTTTTTTTAGCACGCTCTCCAACAACAACAACAACAACACCAACACCCCCAATTCTCTTGCAAAACAATACAATATGTTTTGCTAGCCCATTTGTTAAAAGATTTCTTATTAAGTAAGAGGTCTTGAGTTCAAGTCTCTCTTTTGTTACTTTTTTGAAAAAGTTCATGCTAAAATTGTAATGTGTATTCACTTCAAGTATAAAAGTGAATCACTATAAGGAGCTTTAATATTTTACTTCCGAGTTATTTATTTTGCATGAAGTAACTTCATTGTAAAAGTGATCCCCACTTCTCTTTATAAAAGTGGGTCACTTCACAAAGCAACTTACACCACCACGTGGTCCTTTGGTTACTGTTTATGCATTTTTTTAAAAGGACATAACTCTCACATCCGAAGTCTGTTTTAAGTGTCGTTTTTTTAAACCGCACAATTTTTCTAGATCTTTCCATTCAAATCATCAGTTTTAGTTTTTAAATCCATATTATCTGCATATTGAATATGGATTCTACAAGTAATCTCTTACTTACCAACACCAACTACTTCTAATGGAAATCTCATATGGAGGATTTATTAAGAAGTAATGGCTTGTACCAGATCACCTTGGGAAATGAAACAACGCCCACCGATGTTGATAAGAAAGCCAAATGGGATAATAGGAATGACGAAGCACGTTGATTAATTGAAATATCCATCTCTCCCGATTTAGGGTTCCACCTTCAATCAATCGATAAACCCAAAGAAGCTTGAGAAAAGATTGAATATGTGTTTGGTAAACATAATATTATTCGAGCACAACAATTGGAAAATAAAGTACTAACTTTAAGTCCAAGTGATTTTTCTTGCACTAAAGACTATCTATCTAAGTTTAAAACACTCAAAACTTTATGTGAAGAATGTAAAACAAAGATAGACGAAGATCGTTGCATCTATCTTATTCTTTCTAAGCTAGGTAGTGCATATTATGTGTTTGTATCTACCTTTTATCCCATGCAAGAGGTTCTAGAGACAACTTATCAAAAAACCGGTCTTGAGAACTTTTGTGATGCTTTGATTAGAGAGAAAGATAAGCTAGTACAACTTGGAGTGATCAGCACTGTAGGTACCTCCAACAAAGCCTTAGTTGTCCATCATAAAGATAAATCCAAGAATCCCAAGAAGCAACATCCTCGCCGCATCAACAAGCAATATAAGGGTCCCAAACCCACTCAAACAACTTCCACTCCTAATGGAGACAAAGGAGCAAAATATAAAAATAAGAAGACTGACAGACATTGCAACTTTTGTGATAAAGATGGTCATGATGAGTCCAAATGTTTTAATAATATGGAAGCTTTAGAAGCAACGATGAAGAAGCACAACATCAATATTGATTCTACTACTTCTTCTTCTTCTCATGGACATGCACTTTCAACTTCTAGTTTCTCCTTCAATACAACTTCTACTTCTACTTCTGATGAGTGGCTTATTGCTTTTGGAGCATCTTATCATATGTCTAAGGATAGAGACATATTTTCTACTCTAAATGAATGTAACACCAAGAAAATATTTGTTGGTGATGATAGATCTCTCAGTGTTGAAGGATCTGGAACAATTCAAGTAGAAAATGGTCATTTCCATGATGTATTATGTGTTCCAAGTCTTTCTTGTAACCTTCTATCAATATATCAAATCACTCATTCAGGTGAAGGTAAAACCGTAGAGTTTTCACCTTACCAAATTGTAATCACGGATCTAAACGATCGTAAGCATCTTCTTGCAACTGGAATTGCTGATGATATTACCAGGTTGTACAAGTTTGACAACTTTGGGTCATCATCTTTTTCAACAGTTTTCGGTACTCATAGTGATGACTTGGGAAAACTTTGGCATGAGCGGTTTGGTCATCTAAATTATCGCTCATTGCAACAACTATGTAATCAACAAATGGTGACTGACATTCCTCTTGTTTCATGCAAAGATGGTGTTTGTGTCCGTTGTGTTCTTGGAAATCATCATTGGGACAATTTTTACAAACGTGCCTCTTGGCACGCCTCAGACCCTTTGCAGATTGTTCACAGTGATTTGTGTGGTCCACTTTCTTCTCCTTCTTTTTCTGGGTGCAAGTATTTATTAACTTTCATTGATGACTTTTCCAGACGTACTTCAGGTTTACTTCTTAAAACTTAAGAGCGAAGTTTTTGACAAGTTTTTGGCCTACCAGGCCCTTGTAGAAAAGTAATTTGGACATCAAATTCAAAGGTTAAGAATAGATAATGGAGGCGAATATGTGAACAATAATTTTACAAGTTACTGCACTACATAGGGCATCAAAATGCAACACACTGTTCCATATACACCACAACAAAATGGTGTTGTTGAGAGAAAGAACCACACATTAAAATAAATGGCTAATTGTATGATCCAATCTAAGGGATTAAGTCTAAAGTATTGGGCGGAAGCAATCAACTGTATAAATTATATAATAATCGCACTACCACAAAGACTCTTAAAAATATAACACCGGAAGAAGCTTAGACTAAAATTAAACCAGATGTAAGTCACTTCTGTTTATTTTCCAGTATAACATGGGCTCACATTCTTGATGAGAAAAGAAAAGCATTGCAGCTTAAAAGTGAGAAGTGTATATTTGTAAGTTATTCTGAAGATGTCAAAGGTTACATACTTCTTCAACCACATTGTAATGAAATTATTATTAGAAGAGATGTTAAATTTGATGAAAATATCTTGGCCTACGAGCCTAATTCGACGTTTGTGCCTTCTTTGTCATGCGAGCCTAATTCGACGGTTGTGCCTTCTTCAGCCTGCGAGCCATCTTCGGTGTTTGTGCCTTCTTCTATTCTAGTTTCTTCTTCAGATGATGATAGTGAGGATGAAAATCCGCCTCCGCCTTCTCACCTTCATCCACATGAGTCCTTTGAACCTGAACCAACACCAACTCCACCGCTTCCTAGATGGGTTCGTTCAACACGAGAAGCGACTGGTGATCTTGTCGGTGATCCTTCAGATCAACGTCAGACACATTCACAGTTCCAGCTAGCCTCTTCTCTTTTGGCTCAAGTTTCAGAAACGCATGATCCAGAGACATTTGCAGAAGCTTTAGGCCATCCAGATTGGGATACACCAATGAATGAAGAGTATCGTTCTTTAATGGCAAATGATACTTGGGATATTGTACCTCTTCCAAAAGGAAGAAAACTTGTCAGATGTAAATGGGTCTACAGAACTAAGTATGCATCAGATGGAAGTGTTGAAAGACATAAGGCTCGGTTAGTTGCCAAAGGATTTTCCCAAATTGAAGGAATTGACTATAATGAAACCTTGGCCCCTGTAGCCAAAATGAATTCCATCCGCCTTGTTCTTGCCCTTGCTACCTCACATAAATGGGAGGTCCATCAGATGGATGTTAAATCCGCCTTCTTGCACGAAGATTTGCAAGAAGAAATCTACATGGAACAACCTCCTGGCTATGTCCATAATGACTCTAG
>ML778345.1:695516-706748 GCA_009831015.1 Picea engelmannii
TGATTCAAAATGAAAATGTCTCCTTGGTATATATAGGAGACTAGGAGGTATAATTACAACTAATGGCCTAAAGCCGACATAAATAAAATAACATTACTAATCTAAATTACAACTAATGGCCTAAAGTCGACATAAATAAAATAGCATTACTAATCTAATATGCCCCAATTAAGGGGTAATGAGCCAATATTAGGGCTTAACAGTGCATGTGTGTTTCATCCACTCTCCCGAGGTGAGGGTGTGCATGCACACTTGCCTCCCTCAAGGGAGTGGGTAGCGGGGGGTGAGGGTGTGCATTGTGTACCATGAACAACTTTTCTCTTATAAGAGGATAACTTTTTCTTCAAATATATTATGAATACAAGAACACGTATACAAACACTTATCCTTTAAGAGAGTGGATGGTCAAACATAAGGTTTGTTTATTTTGGATTTTTATTCAAATATGGTATGCAAACAAGAATTTTGTTCTTCACAATCTCTGAAGCACTGAGCAAAAGACCACATAATATTTTTTTTCATCTTACCTAATTGTATTTCGAGATTTGTGACTTTATTTTGGGAGAACTTATGTTAGGATATTTAGACACTTAGGAGTTAGTTAAGATCTACTTGGTCTAATGTGTCGTTAGGTAAAGGTGTGCTTCATAGTGTGTTTCTTTAGTATGCATTAATATGCATTTGTAGTTAGGAAATCTGACGGTCACGATATGTTCCTGACATAGAGTGATATGACGGTTCATACTCTCGTCGATCTTAACGGCCATTGTTCTGTGGCTTAACACCTGATTGGTCCATTATCTCTATTGAAAGAGCATGGAGGGTCAATTTCCGATGATCGATTGTGAGAAACTCTCTTGTAAAATCTCTCTGTAATCTTTTTCTTTTTCATTAAAAAACTGCTCCAAGTGGTTGCGTTGATTGCGGTCGTGGATGTTTCCTCGTAAGGATTTTACCACATGAAAACATCTGTGTGTTGATCTTTGATCTGATTATGTGAGTGGTTACTGAAGGTGTTCATCCTCTGTTGGAATACCTGTGTTGTCGAACATGGTATCAGAGCATGTTTGAAGACCCGCTCATGTTGTAGATCGAGATCGTGAAACCGAGTTTACTCATCTCGATTTTCTATCATTTTTGTACATTTATGGGCCGAGAGGACTATTCCATTGCATCCGGAGCACTCTTTTAAGTCAGGAACACTTTTCGTTTCACCCGAAAAGGTTTCTGTTTGCCCAAGATACGACCATTACAGTCAGATTCAGAGGTATAAAGTTTGAATACACATTTTTTTAATTTTTGCAAAGTATTATTTTGATTTTATTTCGGTTTGATATTATTTGTTTCTGGGTTGCTACTCTTTTAGATATGCGTATGCTCTTTTCCCCATGCCCTATGTGATCTCGACAAATCAGAAACATATAGGAAAAGGTGCATCTTCTGGGTAAGCTAGCCGAGATCTAACCCTTGTTGTCATCGAAAAACAATTTTTTTTTCTTGTGTGAAAAGGTTTTTTTTTAGCACGCTCTCCAACAACAACAACAACAACACCAACACCCCCAATTCTCTTGCAAAACAATACAATATGTTTTGCTAGCCCATTTGTTAAAAGATTTCTTATTAAGTAAGAGGTCTTGAGTTCAAGTCTCTCTTTTGTTACTTTTTTGAAAAAGTTCATGCTAAAATTGTAATGTGTATTCACTTCAAGTATAAAAGTGAATCACTATAAGGAGCTTTAATATTTTACTTCCGAGTTATTTATTTTGCATGAAGTAACTTCATTGTAAAAGTGATCCCCACTTCTCTTTATAAAAGTGGGTCACTTCACAAAGCAACTTACACCACCACGTGGTCCTTTGGTTACTGTTTATGCATTTTTTTAAAAGGACATAACTCTCACATCCGAAGTCTGTTTTAAGTGTCGTTTTTTTAAACCGCACAATTTTTCTAGATCTTTCCATTCAAATCATCAGTTTTAGTTTTTAAATCCATATTATCTGCATATTGAATATGGATTCTACAAGTAATCTCTTACTTACCAACACCAACTACTTCTAATGGAAATCTCATATGGAGGATTTATTAAGAAGTAATGGCTTGTACCAGATCACCTTGGGAAATGAAACAACGCCCACCGATGTTGATAAGAAAGCCAAATGGGATAATAGGAATGACGAAGCACGTTGATTAATTGAAATATCCATCTCTCCCGATTTAGGGTTCCACCTTCAATCAATCGATAAACCCAAAGAAGCTTGAGAAAAGATTGAATATGTGTTTGGTAAACATAATATTATTCGAGCACAACAATTGGAAAATAAAGTACTAACTTTAAGTCCAAGTGATTTTTCTTGCACTAAAGACTATCTATCTAAGTTTAAAACACTCAAAACTTTATGTGAAGAATGTAAAACAAAGATAGACGAAGATCGTTGCATCTATCTTATTCTTTCTAAGCTAGGTAGTGCATATTATGTGTTTGTATCTACCTTTTATCCCATGCAAGAGGTTCTAGAGACAACTTATCAAAAAACCGGTCTTGAGAACTTTTGTGATGCTTTGATTAGAGAGAAAGATAAGCTAGTACAACTTGGAGTGATCAGCACTGTAGGTACCTCCAACAAAGCCTTAGTTGTCCATCATAAAGATAAATCCAAGAATCCCAAGAAGCAACATCCTCGCCGCATCAACAAGCAATATAAGGGTCCCAAACCCACTCAAACAACTTCCACTCCTAATGGAGACAAAGGAGCAAAATATAAAAATAAGAAGACTGACAGACATTGCAACTTTTGTGATAAAGATGGTCATGATGAGTCCAAATGTTTTAATAATATGGAAGCTTTAGAAGCAACGATGAAGAAGCACAACATCAATATTGATTCTACTACTTCTTCTTCTTCTCATGGACATGCACTTTCAACTTCTAGTTTCTCCTTCAATACAACTTCTACTTCTACTTCTGATGAGTGGCTTATTGCTTTTGGAGCATCTTATCATATGTCTAAGGATAGAGACATATTTTCTACTCTAAATGAATGTAACACCAAGAAAATATTTGTTGGTGATGATAGATCTCTCAGTGTTGAAGGATCTGGAACAATTCAAGTAGAAAATGGTCATTTCCATGATGTATTATGTGTTCCAAGTCTTTCTTGTAACCTTCTATCAATATATCAAATCACTCATTCAGGTGAAGGTAAAACCGTAGAGTTTTCACCTTACCAAATTGTAATCACGGATCTAAACGATCGTAAGCATCTTCTTGCAACTGGAATTGCTGATGATATTACCAGGTTGTACAAGTTTGACAACTTTGGGTCATCATCTTTTTCAACAGTTTTCGGTACTCATAGTGATGACTTGGGAAAACTTTGGCATGAGCGGTTTGGTCATCTAAATTATCGCTCATTGCAACAACTATGTAATCAACAAATGGTGACTGACATTCCTCTTGTTTCATGCAAAGATGGTGTTTGTGTCCGTTGTGTTCTTGGAAATCATCATTGGGACAATTTTTACAAACGTGCCTCTTGGCACGCCTCAGACCCTTTGCAGATTGTTCACAGTGATTTGTGTGGTCCACTTTCTTCTCCTTCTTTTTCTGGGTGCAAGTATTTATTAACTTTCATTGATGACTTTTCCAGACGTACTTCAGGTTTACTTCTTAAAACTTAAGAGCGAAGTTTTTGACAAGTTTTTGGCCTACCAGGCCCTTGTAGAAAAGTAATTTGGACATCAAATTCAAAGGTTAAGAATAGATAATGGAGGCGAATATGTGAACAATAATTTTACAAGTTACTGCACTACATAGGGCATCAAAATGCAACACACTGTTCCATATACACCACAACAAAATGGTGTTGTTGAGAGAAAGAACCACACATTAAAATAAATGGCTAATTGTATGATCCAATCTAAGGGATTAAGTCTAAAGTATTGGGCGGAAGCAATCAACTGTATAAATTATATAATAATCGCACTACCACAAAGACTCTTAAAAATATAACACCGGAAGAAGCTTAGACTAAAATTAAACCAGATGTAAGTCACTTCTGTTTATTTTCCAGTATAACATGGGCTCACATTCTTGATGAGAAAAGAAAAGCATTGCAGCTTAAAAGTGAGAAGTGTATATTTGTAAGTTATTCTGAAGATGTCAAAGGTTACATACTTCTTCAACCACATTGTAATGAAATTATTATTAGAAGAGATGTTAAATTTGATGAAAATATCTTGGCCTACGAGCCTAATTCGACGTTTGTGCCTTCTTTGTCATGCGAGCCTAATTCGACGGTTGTGCCTTCTTCAGCCTGCGAGCCATCTTCGGTGTTTGTGCCTTCTTCTATTCTAGTTTCTTCTTCAGATGATGATAGTGAGGATGAAAATCCGCCTCCGCCTTCTCACCTTCATCCACATGAGTCCTTTGAACCTGAACCAACACCAACTCCACCGCTTCCTAGATGGGTTCGTTCAACACGAGAAGCGACTGGTGATCTTGTCGGTGATCCTTCAGATCAACGTCAGACACATTCACAGTTCCAGCTAGCCTCTTCTCTTTTGGCTCAAGTTTCAGAAACGCATGATCCAGAGACATTTGCAGAAGCTTTAGGCCATCCAGATTGGGATACACCAATGAATGAAGAGTATCGTTCTTTAATGGCAAATGATACTTGGGATATTGTACCTCTTCCAAAAGGAAGAAAACTTGTCAGATGTAAATGGGTCTACAGAACTAAGTATGCATCAGATGGAAGTGTTGAAAGACATAAGGCTCGGTTAGTTGCCAAAGGATTTTCCCAAATTGAAGGAATTGACTATAATGAAACCTTGGCCCCTGTAGCCAAAATGAATTCCATCCGCCTTGTTCTTGCCCTTGCTACCTCACATAAATGGGAGGTCCATCAGATGGATGTTAAATCCGCCTTCTTGCACGAAGATTTGCAAGAAGAAATCTACATGGAACAACCTCCTGGCTATGTCCATAATGACTCTAGTGTTGTTTGTCGCCTTAAGAAATCTCTTTATGGTCTCAAGCATGCTCCTCGAGCTTGGTATGCCAAAATGGACAACTTTCTTATTGCCACTGGATTCTCTATATGTCATTCTGATCCTAATGTCTATACCAAGAAAGTAGAAAGCCATCTCATAATCATTGTCCTTTATGTTGATGACCTTATCCTCACCGGTAGTGATTCAAAACTTTTAAACCAGCCTTAAGAAGAAATTTTAAATGACAGACTTAGGCTTTTTGCACTATTTCCTTGGCCTCCAAGTTTTGCAAACCAATGAAGGAATTTTTCTTTCCCAGTCTAAGTATGCTTGTGACCTTCTTCGTCGCTTTCACATGGATGATTGTAAACCAACCTCTTCTCCCTTCCAGTCTAGAGTCAATCTTACTGCCCCCTGTACTTCTCCCTCATATTCATCCTGATCTTTCCTTTGTTGTTGGTCTTGTTGCCCGGTATATGCAAACACCCCACGAAAGCCATTGGAAAGTAGCTAAAAGGATACTTCGCTATGTCCGTGGTACAATTCAGTTCAGGATACATTACAGTTCAGGGGGGCTCCTTTATTGGTTGGTTTCATTGATTCAGATTGGGCTGGTGACCCTGATGATTGAAAGTCTACTACAGGTTATGTTTTCAGCCTTGGTTGAGGACTTGTCACTTGGGCTTGTAAGAAACAACATACTATTGCACTTTCTTTAGCAGAAGCAGAGTACCGAGCATCGGTAAATGCAAGTCAGGAAGCCTTGTGGCTTTGATAGATCCTTTCAGAGTTTGGATTCCAACAACAATATCCGACCAGCCTTGGTGTGACAATCAAAGTGGCATCAAGATCGCCAAAGACCCAGTTCAACATCAGCGTAGAAAACACATTGAGCTACACATGCACTTCATTAGAAAGCTCATTCATGATCAAGTTATTGAAGTGCTCTTTTTCCCTACATAAGATCAAGTTGCAAACATTTTCACAAAGTCTCTTACAGAAGCAAAGTTTTCCAAACTTCGATCTATGTTAGGAGTTCACAAAGTTGTCATTAAGGGGGGATAGGCTTTAATGCCTCCTTCCTTCTCCTAGTGTGTCACTGTTGTAAATACTTCAATCATATCCCAAGTTGTTCTTAAGGGGGGATGTTAGGATATTTAGACACTTAGGAGTTAGTTAAGATCTACTTGGTCTAATGTGTCGTTAGGTAAAAGTGTGTTTCCTAGTGTGTTTCTTTAGTATGCATTTGTAGTTAGGAAATCCGACAGTCACAATATGTTCCCAACATAGAGTGATCTGACGATTCATACTCTCCTCGATCTTAATGACCATTGATTTGTGGCTTAACACCCGATTGGTCCATGATCTCTATTTAAATAGCATGGAGGGTCATTTGTTGATGATCAATTATGAACAACTCTCTTGTAAAATCTCTTTGTAATCTTTTTCTTTTGCATTAATAAACTGCTCAAAGTGGCCACGTTCACTGGGGCCGTGGTTGTTTCCCCGTAGGAGTTTTACCATGTGAAAACATCAGTGTGTTGGTCTTTGATTTGGTTATGTGAGTGGTTATTGAAGGTGTTCGTCCTCTGTTGGAATACCTGTGTTGTCGAACAACTTACTCTCGAGTCCCCAACCTTGTTGGGCCATAAAAATTTCATGCCACTCCCAAGTGTTGAAAGGATCATTTTGTTGCTTAATGATCTTACTTTGGTATGGTGTCTAACTTGCCTTAGAGAGTCTACCATATCAAATAAACAAATTCTAGACTAGGATGAGAGAAAGATGAGAAATGATGGTGATAAACCTTGCCTTTCTTTATGCTAACAAAGCACGTGAACATTTATTGTACTTTAGCAATCGCTTAGGTGTCAATGTCTAGTGTGATTGCATTCTATGTCTAACATGATTGCATTCTATGTCTAGCGTGATTACATTCTATGTTAGGCTCACACACATGTCTCTCCCTAAGAGAAGAATGTCTCAAAGAAAACCGTAATGATGGTTAATCTAATACCCTTCTATCATCATGATTCGAAAACGTTGGTGGTACCAAATGGCGAGGACCTTTTGATTCACATGTCTAGAACCAAAATTTAAAAAATGTATACTTTCAAAACAAAGAATGTGAATCGTAAATGACATAGTGAATAAGGAATAAGCGAGGTGAGAAAGAACTTATGAGTAATTAACATTTGATGTTTTATTCAATTATGGTGAATATTAATATGTTTTGGTATTTCATAGTGTTTTCTTTGTTCAAGGATAAGATAACCAATAATGCTTGAAAATTGCAGGGATTTTACTATTTTGCGCATGGTTTCCATTATTGATATCCTCTATAAAGTCATGTCTAAAGTAGGAAGTGGAAGCTGTGATCAAATATCTCATTCTTAATTGTCTTTCGAACCTCATATTTGAATTGCGTGGAGATCTCAATAATGACCCCACCAAAGATATTAAACATATTGATTAGACTTGAATATATCAAATAATCTACAATTATTATCAAAAGAATTTATTCACGTCTTAAAACTTGCTTTAACTTTTTTAAATTATAGTTCGAGAATAATTTTATAATTACTTATTAAGAAAAACATGAAACATGTGGATCTTCTGAATGCAAAACACAACATAATAAAAGTAACAACTAACTTCAAAGAACATGATAAGATATACCAACAACAATAACACTAATTATTCCCTTGTCAATGTTGAAAATCCTCTTAACTTGGTCATGAATTAAAATACCACATAATTTACTAAACAAACAATACAACCAACACCATGACATCTATGAGCTACAATGGTTATTCATATAACAATATTGAAAATCCTCACATCTATGTCAAGGATTAAAATACCACATAATTTACCAACCAGATAATGCTGAAGTTTTTACATGACAACTTGTTCAATGCCTTTATCCTTGTGTTTTAGCACTTCGATACTCCACAACATAGTTTGAGGTTTTGCAAAAGGGACATCTTAAAATCTTAGGAAAAATCATATGAATAAAACTTACTTTTGTGTATAATGATCTAAATGTCCTCAATTCTTGAGCTAAGTAAAACAGTAAAAAATAAATCTTGTCCAAGGATATTGTGTAGGGAAATTTGTATTTGGGGGCTTCATCTGCAAAAAACATTCTGCAACATCGGTATAGTCAGTGAACAACTAAAATCATGTATTGAGTTGCAGAGCATACTCTTCATGGAATATAAAACTGAGATTGCCAATAACGTGCAAGCTATATATTGCATACCTATACAAATGCCTTTCATGCAACATCTTGACTTATTGAGGCTTGGATAGTACTGTAAATAACCACCACATTTATATGGAATCAAAATGTCACACAACTATCTTATATCACTGAAATCTAAATTTATTCTTCATTTTTAAAAGACATAGCCTATGATGTCAATAGAATATGAATTACATCAAAATATAATGCAAGATGTACATCTCTAACGAAGAAAATTGTAATTGACCTGCCTGTAGGCCTAATGAAGATACAATATTGTCCTCTTTAGGAAAGAAAAAATAAACAAGTATGCAATTTAAATGAAGAAAATCTAAACACATGGTTATTGGAAGCTCAACCTTCTTAGACAACATTCTTGGATTATAGGAGAAACTCTAGTGAAAATAGGATAATTTTATGGAACAAAATTACTTACATACACCTCCTCCATTACCAATATTTGAAAATATGGTTGCTCTTTTTGTTAAATGGAGCATGGTCTTTCTTCACCTCAATAAAATAGGTGGGTACCATTTCTATCCAAAAATAAGCTTGTTTTGTGAATACAATGTTCGAAAAGGGTAACGTTGTTTGTTGAAAATGAGGTCAATCCGACCGTTAAAATGAGACATTATTATCCAAAAGAACTATGTCAGAATGGACACTTTAATCCTTATAGTCTACACTTGTTCATCTCTAGCTAGTAATAATATTCTATTCTATTGTCCTTCGACAACACATGGGCAACAAGGTCAACAATCAATATTTTCCACCTTTCTTCCAGAATTGCACTTAACAATCATATTAGAAAGTAAAAAAAAAATCCAGGTAATTGGACCCCAGAACCTCATTCGAGCAAACAACGACACTCATCCACTTGAGCTAACCATCCATGAAATGTGGGGAAGTACTCGAGGGTTTCCCGTGCTCTTTTCTGAGGAAAAAAAATAAAAAAATAAAATGATATATATAATAATAATAATAATAATAATAATAATAATAATAATAATAATAACAACAATAACTCGGACAACTCTGTTTCGGTCCAACCAAGCCGTCTAGGTTACAAATTTAGAAACAACCACAAACGAGTCTTTTAGAAATGACTTGTTTTATAGAGTCCCTTGGTAGAGAGACTGCCACTTGCTAAAAATATGAGAAGGGGAGGACGACCAAATAACTAGGGGAAATAAGCTAGATAGAACCAACGACCAAACAGATTTAACAAAGGGACAGTCCAAGAAAAGATGACAAATATTTTCTTTAGCCTTACTGCAAAGAGCACACCTGAAAGGGCCATTGAAGCCACACTTTGCAATTTTTCTCCTGCAAAAGTTTTTTCACGCGTTAACATCCAACAAAACATATAAATCTTGGGTAGACTTTCTGTAGCCTAGATTCTATTATAAATCTTAGATTTAGGGGGGAGGGTTAAATTTGCGAGAAGGGCCTCATATTCAACCTGGACCAAGTAGGAGCCAATACCCCATCCTTTGGAGTCTTTAACAGATAGATGTTGGGAGGCCTTCAATAATTTCCAAATTAGAGATCCAGGTTGAGTAGGCGGGGTATTGTCCAGAGAGCGAAGTTGATCCCCTTCCAAATATTTTTGCACTGGAACCTTTTTCCACTAGTCATGCTTACTTGTGACTAAACACCATAAGATATTTTCCCTCAAAGCAAGATTTGAAAGGGTTGGATCTCGTATTCCCAAGCCTCCATGAATTTTTGGCTCTCTCACTGTATTCTAGTTTACTAGATGCATTCTTTTATTGTTGTTCTTTCCTCCCTGCCAGAGGAATTTCCTTATTTCTTGTGTTATATTAGATTTCACACTTGTTGGGGCCAAAAGAGAGGAAACCTGGAAAATAGGGAGAGCCGAGAGAACTGCCTTGATCAACACCACCTTGCATGTCGGATTAAGCCATTGAGATCCCCAAAGGGTAAATTTGAATTTAATTTTGTTTATGAGAGGAGACTAAGCCAAACAAGAAAGATTTTATAGACAGATAGGGATGCCCAAATATTTAAAGGAAGTCCAATTATCCTGCAACGGAAACTGAAAATGTTGGCAATGCTTTGGGCTACTCTTGAGCTTGTGTTCCATATATAAGTATGACTCTTCTGGCAATTTATCTTCCCCCCCCCGAGGATTTCATGAACTCATCCAGTATTTCCTTAAATCTTCTTGCTATAATAGAGGAAGTCCCCCCTAACAACAAGGTGTCATCGAAAAATTGGGAGTGGTTAACTCTTTTAGCCCATTTAGTTATTTTGATACTCGGGATGCTTTTATCTCATCTCACCTATTCCAACATTCTGCTCAAGGCTTTTGCCATCATGATATAAAGAAGGGCAGACAATGGACAACTTTTTCTAAGTCCTCTTGTGAGTTTGAAGAAATCCGTTGGCCTTCCATTGATCATTGGGGTAATCCAAGGACAACTAATATAGGAGGAGATCGAGGCCATAAGATTTTCTCCAGAGCCAAATCTGGCTAGAACTGCAAAAGGAAACTATGCATTACCCTGTCAAATGCATTTTCCATATCTAATTTGATGACCGTTCCTATTTCTCGCCTTCCTCTGCTTGAATGAATAACTTATTGAACTATTAGTATGTTATCCACCATTTGCATTTTCTCCACAAAACCCCCTTGATTTGTAGAAATGAGAGAGGGAAGAAAGGGTTTTATACGATTGGCTATGATTTTGGAAATGATCTTGTAAGAGACATTACATAGATATATTGGGCAGAAACGACTAAAAGAGGAGTTTTTTTATTCCTTGGGTATAAGAGCTAGGAAGGAGGAGTTAGTGTTGCCGCCCATTCTTGTCAATTTTTGCACAAACTGAATCATGCACACTAGGTCAGGCTTGATGATTTTCCAACTTAGGAGATAAAAATGTATTGAAAAACCATCTGGTCTTGGAGATTTTTCTGGGTTCATTTGATGAAGAGCATCCATGATTTTTTTTTTGTCACTTTGCTTG
>ML778345.1:718947-736650 GCA_009831015.1 Picea engelmannii
TCCATCCGCCTTGTTCTTGCCCTTGCTACCTCACATAAATGGGAGGTCCATCAGATGGATGTTAAATCCGCCTTCTTGCACGAAGATTTGCAAGAAGAAATCTACATGGAACAACCTCCTGGCTATGTCCATAATGACTCTAGCGTTGTTTGTCGCCTTAAGAAATCTCTTTATGGTCTCAAGTAAGCTCCTCGAGCTTGGTATGCCAAAATGGACAACTTTCTTATTGCCACTGGATTCTCTAGATGTCATTCTGATCCTAATGTCTATACCAAGAAAGTAGAAAGCCATCTCATAATCATTGTCCTTTATGTTGATGACCTTATCCTCACTGGTAGTGACTCAAAACTTTTAAACCATGTGAAAACCAGCCTTAAGAAGAAATTTTAAATGACAGACTTAGGCTTTTTGCACTATTTCCTTGGCCTCCAAGTTTTGCAAACCAATGAAGGAATTTTTCTTTCCCAGTCTAAGTATGCTTGTGACCTTCTTCATCGCTTTCACATGGATGATTGTAAACCAACCTCTTCTCCCTTCCAGTCTAGAGTCAATCTTACTGCCCCCTGTACTTCTCCCTCATATTCGTCCTGATCTTTCCTTTGTTGTTGGTCTTGTTGCCCGGTATATGTAAACACCCCACGAAAGCCATTGGAAAGTAGTTAAAAGGATACTTCGCTATGTCCATGGTACAATTCAGTTCAGGATACATTACAGTTCAGGGGGGCTCCTTTATTGGTTGGTTTCATTGATTCAGATTGGGCTGGCGACCCTGATGATTGAAAGTCTACTGCAGGTTATGTTTTCAGCCTTGGTTGAGGACCTGTCACTTGGGCTTGTAAGAAACAACAGACTATTGCACTTTCTTCAGCAGAAGCAGAGTACCGAGCATCGGTAAATGCAAGTCAGGAAGCCTTGTGGCTTCGATAGATCCTTTCAGAGTTTGGATTCCAACAACAACATTCGACCAGCCTTGGTGTGACAATCAGAGTGGCATCAAGATCGCCAAAGACCCAGTTCAACATCAGCGTAGAAAATACATTGAGCTACACATGCACTTCATTAGAAAGCTCATTCATGATCAAGTTATTGAAGTGTTCTTTTGCCCTACATAAGATCAAGTTGCAAACATTTTCACAAAGTCTCTTACAGAAGCAAAGTTTTCCAAACTTCAATCTATGTTAGGAGTTCACGAAGTTGTCATTAAGGGGGGATAGGCTTTAATGCCTCTTTCCTTCTCCTAGTGTGTCACTGTTGTAAATACTTCAATCATATCCCAAGTTGTTCTTAAGGGGGGATAATAGGATATTTAGACACTTAGGAGTTAGTTAAGATCTACTTGGTCTAATGTGTCGTTAGGTAAAAGTGTGTTTCCTAGTGTGTTTCTTTAGTATGCATTTGTAGTTAGGAAATCCGACAGTCACAATATGTTCCCAACATAGAGTGATCTGACGATTCATACTCTCCTCGATCTTAATGACCATTGATTTGTGGCTTAACACCCGATTGGTCCATGATCTCTATTTAAATAGCATGGAGGGTCATTTGTTGATGATCAATTATGAACAACTCTCTTGTAAAATCTCTTTGTAATCTTTTTCTTTTGCATTAATAAACTGCTCAAAGTGGCCACGTTCACTGGGGCCGTGGTTGTTTCCCCGTAGGAGTTTTACCATGTGAAAACATCAGTGTGTTGGTCTTTGATTTGGTTATGTGAGTGGTTATTGAAGGTGTTCGTCCTCTGTTGGAATACCTGTGTTGTCGAACAACTTACTCTCGAGTCCCCAACCTTGTTGGGCCATAAAAATTTCATGCCACTCCCAAGTGTTGAAAGGATCATTTTGTTGCTTAATGATCTTACTTTGGTATGGTGTCTAACTTGCCTTAGAGAGTCTACCATATCAAATAAACAAATTCTAGACTAGGATGAGAGAAAGATGAGAAATGATGGTGATAAACCTTGCCTTTCTTTATGCTAACAAAGCACGTGAACATTTATTGTACTTTAGCAATCGCTTAGGTGTCAATGTCTAGTGTGATTGCATTCTATGTCTAACATGATTGCATTCTATGTCTAGCGTGATTACATTCTATGTTAGGCTCACACACATGTCTCTCCCTAAGAGAAGAATGTCTCAAAGAAAACCGTAATGATGGTTAATCTAATACCCTTCTATCATCATGATTCGAAAACGTTGGTGGTACCAAATGGCGAGGACCTTTTGATTCACATGTCTAGAACCAAAATTTAAAAAATGTATACTTTCAAAACAAAGAATGTGAATCGTAAATGACATAGTGAATAAGGAATAAGCGAGGTGAGAAAGAACTTATGAGTAATTAACATTTGATGTTTTATTCAATTATGGTGAATATTAATATGTTTTGGTATTTCATAGTGTTTTCTTTGTTCAAGGATAAGATAACCAATAATGCTTGAAAATTGCAGGGATTTTACTATTTTGCGCATGGTTTCCATTATTGATATCCTCTATAAAGTCATGTCTAAAGTAGGAAGTGGAAGCTGTGATCAAATATCTCATTCTTAATTGTCTTTCGAACCTCATATTTGAATTGCGTGGAGATCTCAATAATGACCCCACCAAAGATATTAAACATATTGATTAGACTTGAATATATCAAATAATCTACAATTATTATCAAAAGAATTTATTCACGTCTTAAAACTTGCTTTAACTTTTTTAAATTATAGTTCGAGAATAATTTTATAATTACTTATTAAGAAAAACATGAAACATGTGGATCTTCTGAATGCAAAACACAACATAATAAAAGTAACAACTAACTTCAAAGAACATGATAAGATATACCAACAACAATAACACTAATTATTCCCTTGTCAATGTTGAAAATCCTCTTAACTTGGTCATGAATTAAAATACCACATAATTTACTAAACAAACAATACAACCAACACCATGACATCTATGAGCTACAATGGTTATTCATATAACAATATTGAAAATCCTCACATCTATGTCAAGGATTAAAATACCACATAATTTACCAACCAGATAATGCTGAAGTTTTTACATGACAACTTGTTCAATGCCTTTATCCTTGTGTTTTAGCACTTCGATACTCCACAACATAGTTTGAGGTTTTGCAAAAGGGACATCTTAAAATCTTAGGAAAAATCATATGAATAAAACTTACTTTTGTGTATAATGATCTAAATGTCCTCAATTCTTGAGCTAAGTAAAACAGTAAAAAATAAATCTTGTCCAAGGATATTGTGTAGGGAAATTTGTATTTGGGGGCTTCATCTGCAAAAAACATTCTGCAACATCGGTATAGTCAGTGAACAACTAAAATCATGTATTGAGTTGCAGAGCATACTCTTCATGGAATATAAAACTGAGATTGCCAATAACGTGCAAGCTATATATTGCATACCTATACAAATGCCTTTCATGCAACATCTTGACTTATTGAGGCTTGGATAGTACTGTAAATAACCACCACATTTATATGGAATCAAAATGTCACACAACTATCTTATATCACTGAAATCTAAATTTATTCTTCATTTTTAAAAGACATAGCCTATGATGTCAATAGAATATGAATTACATCAAAATATAATGCAAGATGTACATCTCTAACGAAGAAAATTGTAATTGACCTGCCTGTAGGCCTAATGAAGATACAATATTGTCCTCTTTAGGAAAGAAAAAATAAACAAGTATGCAATTTAAATGAAGAAAATCTAAACACATGGTTATTGGAAGCTCAACCTTCTTAGACAACATTCTTGGATTATAGGAGAAACTCTAGTGAAAATAGGATAATTTTATGGAACAAAATTACTTACATACACCTCCTCCATTACCAATATTTGAAAATATGGTTGCTCTTTTTGTTAAATGGAGCATGGTCTTTCTTCACCTCAATAAAATAGGTGGGTACCATTTCTATCCAAAAATAAGCTTGTTTTGTGAATACAATGTTCGAAAAGGGTAACGTTGTTTGTTGAAAATGAGGTCAATCCGACCGTTAAAATGAGACATTATTATCCAAAAGAACTATGTCAGAATGGACACTTTAATCCTTATAGTCTACACTTGTTCATCTCTAGCTAGTAATAATATTCTATTCTATTGTCCTTCGACAACACATGGGCAACAAGGTCAACAATCAATATTTTCCACCTTTCTTCCAGAATTGCACTTAACAATCATATTAGAAAGTAAAAAAAAAATCCAGGTAATTGGACCCCAGAACCTCATTCGAGCAAACAACGACACTCATCCACTTGAGCTAACCATCCATGAAATGTGGGGAAGTACTCGAGGGTTTCCCGTGCTCTTTTCTGAGGAAAAAAAATAAAAAAATAAAATGATATATATAATAATAATAATAATAATAATAATAATAATAATAATAATAATAACAACAATAACTCGGACAACTCTGTTTCGGTCCAACCAAGCCGTCTAGGTTACAAATTTAGAAACAACCACAAACGAGTCTTTTAGAAATGACTTGTTTTATAGAGTCCCTTGGTAGAGAGACTGCCACTTGCTAAAAATATGAGAAGGGGAGGACGACCAAATAACTAGGGGAAATAAGCTAGATAGAACCAACGACCAAACAGATTTAACAAAGGGACAGTCCAAGAAAAGATGACAAATATTTTCTTTAGCCTTACTGCAAAGAGCACACCTGAAAGGGCCATTGAAGCCACACTTTGCAATTTTTCTCCTGCAAAAGTTTTTTCACGCGTTAACATCCAACAAAACATATAAATCTTGGGTAGACTTTCTGTAGCCTAGATTCTATTATAAATCTTAGATTTAGGGGGGAGGGTTAAATTTGCGAGAAGGGCCTCATATTCAACCTGGACCAAGTAGGAGCCAATACCCCATCCTTTGGAGTCTTTAACAGATAGATGTTGGGAGGCCTTCAATAATTTCCAAATTAGAGATCCAGGTTGAGTAGGCGGGGTATTGTCCAGAGAGCGAAGTTGATCCCCTTCCAAATATTTTTGCACTGGAACCTTTTTCCACTAGTCATGCTTACTTGTGACTAAACACCATAAGATATTTTCCCTCAAAGCAAGATTTGAAAGGGTTGGATCTCGTATTCCCAAGCCTCCATGAATTTTTGGCTCTCTCACTGTATTCTAGTTTACTAGATGCATTCTTTTATTGTTGTTCTTTCCTCCCTGCCAGAGGAATTTCCTTATTTCTTGTGTTATATTAGATTTCACACTTGTTGGGGCCAAAAGAGAGGAAACCTGGAAAATAGGGAGAGCCGAGAGAACTGCCTTGATCAACACCACCTTGCATGTCGGATTAAGCCATTGAGATCCCCAAAGGGTAAATTTGAATTTAATTTTGTTTATGAGAGGAGACTAAGCCAAACAAGAAAGATTTTATAGACAGATAGGGATGCCCAAATATTTAAAGGAAGTCCAATTATCCTGCAACGGAAACTGAAAATGTTGGCAATGCTTTGGGCTACTCTTGAGCTTGTGTTCCATATATAAGTATGACTCTTCTGGCAATTTATCTTCCCCCCCCCGAGGATTTCATGAACTCATCCAGTATTTCCTTAAATCTTCTTGCTATAATAGAGGAAGTCCCCCCTAACAACAAGGTGTCATCGAAAAATTGGGAGTGGTTAACTCTTTTAGCCCATTTAGTTATTTTGATACTCGGGATGCTTTTATCTCATCTCACCTATTCCAACATTCTGCTCAAGGCTTTTGCCATCATGATATAAAGAAGGGCAGACAATGGACAACTTTTTCTAAGTCCTCTTGTGAGTTTGAAGAAATCCGTTGGCCTTCCATTGATCATTGGGGTAATCCAAGGACAACTAATATAGGAGGAGATCGAGGCCATAAGATTTTCTCCAGAGCCAAATCTGGCTAGAACTGCAAAAGGAAACTATGCATTACCCTGTCAAATGCATTTTCCATATCTAATTTGATGACCGTTCCTATTTCTCGCCTTCCTCTGCTTGAATGAATAACTTATTGAACTATTAGTATGTTATCCACCATTTGCATTTTCTCCACAAAACCCCCTTGATTTGTAGAAATGAGAGAGGGAAGAAAGGGTTTTATACGATTGGCTATGATTTTGGAAATGATCTTGTAAGAGACATTACATAGATATATTGGGCAGAAACGACTAAAAGAGGAGTTTTTTTATTCCTTGGGTATAAGAGCTAGGAAGGAGGAGTTAGTGTTGCCGCCCATTCTTGTCAATTTTTGCACAAACTGAATCATGCACACTAGGTCAGGCTTGATGATTTTCCAACTTAGGAGATAAAAATGTATTGAAAAACCATCTGGTCTTGGAGATTTTTCTGGGTTCATTTGATGAAGAGCATCCATGATTTTTTTTTTGTCACTTTGCTTGACAATTTGATATTGTCTTCTTTAGTGATAAGTCTGGGGTTATAATTTAGGAAGTTTTCTTGAGCTTTGATATCCCCCTTTTCGTCTTCGGTGTATAGGTTCTCATAATGATTTTTAGTTGCTTTCCTAAGTTGGTCCTAACCTGAGATAAGAAAACTATCCTCTCCCCTGATCTGTGTGATATTATTTCTCCAAACTCACGCTTTAGCTTGACGATGGAATTTTATTTTTATTTTTATCCCCCACATTAAGCCAAAGGCTGTGAGACTTCAGTCTCCAGTCTGCCTTTTCTGCCTTCAGAGCCTTCTAGTGCTTTTGGAAAATGCATTTTTCTTCCACGAGAAGGGAGGGGGATACAAGATCTACCTCCATTTTGGCCTTGACCTCCTCCACTTGTTCTGTCAAATCTTCGATGTCTTTTCTTTCTTGAGTTTCTGTAAGTTTCACCCATTCTTGAATAGCCTTTTTAGTTGCTTTTAATTTTTGTTCCCATATAAAGACATGGGATCCCTAAATCCATGGCTCTAATCTTCCTCAATCACTCCAAGAAAGGAGGGATATTCAACCCAACGAGGATTGAAATGAAATGGAATGGGACCAAGGGGGGAGGGGGGAGAGAGCTCAAGGGTGATTGGGTGGTGGTCGAAGCTCGACTAAGGGAGGATTTTGGAAGTGGGGACAAGGGATTCTTCCAAGATGTTGCTACCGATCATAAAGCGGTCAAGTTTGGTTGCAATGTGACCTGGGCCTTGCATCTTATTGGATGAGGTGAAGCGACTAGATATGGGTTTGATGTTTATTAAATCATAGGTAGATAAAGAGATCTTCCATGTTTTCCTTGGATTCCTCTCTGACAATAAAGCCTCCCTGTTTCTCATAATTATTCAAAGTTGTATTGAAGTACCCAACAAAAATAAAGAATGCAAGGCATAGCCTAGTTTAGAGAGAGAGAAGGGAAGTCAGACACAAAGTTTTATCTTTATTGATAAAAGGCATCTAAATATTAAAATGGAGAAATTCTTACCCGATGGGAGATGAAGAAGCAAGACCAACAACCAATTAGACTCACATTCCCATTCTTCTAATTGAAACATAAGGGGGTTCTAGAGCATGTAGAGACCTCTAGAGGCACCCCTTGAGCACACTGCCTTGCCTTGACTTGACTTCCAGAAGAAAGTACTAGCTTGAAGGACATCTTCATCCTTCATTTTTGTGTCTTGGATTAGGAGGACTTGTGGGTTTTTAGAGCGGAGTATATTTCACACCATTTCTTTTTTAACTTCACTTCCTAGTCCTCTACAATTCCAGGAAATGACCTTAATCATTTGGAAGTTTGTTTAGGGTTTCCCCCTTTAGGGGGCACCAATACGCCTTGATTCGTTGATGGCCTTGGCTCCTTTTTAGTATGTCCATCTAGTGTGTTATGTCTTCCCATATCAATTTCATTTTGATTTGCTGCTTCTCTGCATCAGTTGTTCGACTTCTGCCCTGGTTTTTTAGTAGGTTGGGTATTTACAATACCAAAATATTCTTCCTTTTCTGATCTTTCTTCAATTTCTTCCTCCTCTTGATTGAGTGAGAAGCGACTTGTTGAATGATTGGGGGGGTCGGTGTGTCTCCTATCATACTTGTATTTTCTTGTTGAGTAGGAGGGATCTATTGTCCCGGTTCTTCTTCAACCTGAGATAGAATATCATGTTGATTTTTGGTTGGTATGGGGTTCTTGCTAGTGCATGTCAAGGAGGTGGCGGGAACTTCCTGAGATTTTGGATTGAAGGGAGCTCCCTCTTGAGGAGGGGATTTTCCAGACAATTGGGTTACCTTGGGGTTTTGCTTCTTTCTTTTGGGTTGTTTCCATTGTTCACGTGTCTTCTTTGTTAGTGGATGTTAGGGAGATTTTGCGCATCTTTTAGCAAAGTGGTCGTATTCATGACATATCGTGCATTTGAAGGGTAATTTTGCATAGTCTACTTCTTGTAGGTAGGTCTAGTTGTCCAGGTTAAGCTTGAGAGCCTTTGGTAGGACTTTCTCCAAATATACCTCCACACAGATCCTAGCACATGCTTGCAAACCCTCTTTTGGCTTTGCTTTGTCAATATAACGACCTAGAGAATTCCCTATGCCCCTAACGGTTTCCTCATTCCAACAATGGAGAGACAGAAAGGGAAAGTGAACCTAGACTGGAACAACTGACGAGATGCCATTTTTCAGGTTAAAATATGGAGTCCATTGATTCAAATAAATCCCTTGGGCACCCATGAAGTATGGGCCACTTCTAAAGATGAGATCCCAATCTTCCTTTTCTTCAAGGAGAAAGGCATTGAAACCCATTCCATAAAAAGAATGAGACATTGTACCTTTTAAGTGGGGTCTCTAGTTCTTATCGATATTGAGAGCAACCGACCTAAGTGAAGACTAGATCCCTGTGAACTGACCTATCAGACCATGATCCATTAACGTAAAAGCAAGCGATCTTGAACCTTCATGTACTGGAACTTCAGGGATTTCTTCCATATTTTTCACAAAACGAGACTGAGTTTACTTCAGCGGCTTGGGGAGGTCATCTATCAAGGGGACGAAGGTTGCAATATCAGCAGTTGGGGGAGGAGGAGGGGGAGGGAGGGGTTGGCGAGCCCCATCAGGGGAAGCCATGACGACCGCAGAGAGAGGTAAGGTTAGGGTTTCCTCAGGAACAGAGCGCATGAACGAACCTTCTATATTAGAATGAAAATATCTTACACACACACACACACACATATACTTATCGAAAAAACCCTCGGGCACCCATGAAGTATGGGCCACTTCTAAAGATGAGATCTCCCCCTTCCACAAAAATAATGAGACATTCAACCTTTTAAGTGGGGTCTCCAGTTTTTATTGATCCAGAGAGAAACAGACCTCGGCGAAGGAGAGATCCCCATGAACATGATCCGTGAACCTCAAAGCAAGTGATCTTGAACCTTCTTGTAAGAGATTTCTAGGTTGCAATGTCGGTGAGAGAGAGAGAGAGAGAGATCCTCATCCAGACCCGAATTGAACCTAATCCTTTTTGAACCTGAACCGTGTGACATAACATACATCTAATGCCACAATCATACCTACTTGACATCGAATTATATTCCTAGGGCTTTAATTCCATATGCAAAGTGTCAGATGACAATTACACCCCCCAGAATCTCACAATTTCAATACCAAAACTTACACGCCAATCACATTAGCAATGACCTAAATACTATCATCCCACTAAAATCAAAGCATCATATTTTCATAAAATACTCCATATGCCATATCAACTCAACAAATACTCCTCTAGACCAATCTCAAATGGTGTAAACTAAACCATTCGAACACACAACACTCCATGTCTAGGGCATAATTCCACGAGAGAACAAGGCACATGATTTGAACAAGGGACATTCCATGAACATAGAACGCAAAATAACCCCAATAGTAACAATCGAGGGTACTAGACAAAATCAAATTTCATTCTTGCTTGGATTCAACACACAACGCTAAACATGGAGTATTTAAGAAACAAGTGAATATGAGCATGCAAGCTAAGTCTTTTCCCAAATCATCTTCTGCATCTCAGAATGTAAGCTAAAATTTTCTTCAGTTTCTTCCTCTAATCGAACACTAAACCCACAAACCCCATTATTCCATCCCTATTCATGAACAAAAACATCAACACAACAACTAAAAGCAATAGATAAATCACAAAGCCCCAAAAAGTACATGGAATACTAAATTTCTGCAGACTTACAAGAAAATAAATGGGACGTCCTCGTTAAGATAGACGATGGATTCCTCACCTTCGGATAATAAGGATCCAATTTGGCATCAAGAATCGACTTCCTAAGCTTCTTGTGATCAACATCCTTATTCTCGTACAAACCCTATGGCTTTGTATACCGCTCATCGAGGAAGTGATGCTTCCGGGTCAATTTGTTCCGCATAACTACCAATGTACTATTGTGTTGTTGTTGGTGCACTTTATTTTGTGTTTCCTTATGTTTATATTCCACAATTAAGTTACTTAGATGAATGGCAATACAGGTATTAGATATTGGTTAAGTTGTGGAATGGCTAACAATAATGTGGAATAAGTAGGTTAAGGATTTGTTGAAGCATATGGAAATCATTAGGGTTTTTATGTGAAGGTGTAGTCTAGTGGTTTTAATTATTGCCTAGCCATTATAGTAGACTCGACTAGGCAATGTCAGACAAGGTTAGACAAGAAGTGGAAAAATATTAAATATTGTTAGTCACATGACACTCACCCCTCGAGAGGGTGGGTGGATGGGTGGCGAGGACTATGAATTGAGGGTGTGCATGTGTGTTTCATCCACTCTCTTCAGGTGAGGGTGTGCATGCACACCTCCCTCCCTCCCTCAAGGGAGTGGGTAGTGGGGGGTGAGGGTGCGAGTTGTGTAGTACGAATAACTTTTCTCTAATAAGAGGATAAGTTTTTCTTCAAATTGATATGAAGACAACATGTATACACACACTTATCCTTTAAGAGAAAGGATGGTCAAACATAAGGTTTGTTTCTTTCAGTTTTTTCTTCAAATATGGTATGAAGACAAGAATTTGGTTCTTCACGATCTCTAAAGCGCGGAGCAAATTCATAGACAACATAACATTTTTTTCATCTTACCCAATTTCATTTCAATACTTGTGACTTCATTTGATATTTTTTTCATCTTACCTAATTGCATTTCAATATTTGTGACTTCATTTTTGAGAAGTTACTCCTGAGTCCCCAACCTTGTTAGGCCATAAAACTTTCATGCTACTCCCAAGTGTCGAAAGGATCATTTTGTTGCTTAATGATGTTACTTTAGTATGGTGTCTAACTATCCTTTGAGAGTCTCTCATATTAAATAAACAAAGTATACACTACGATGAGAGAAATATGAGAAATAATAGTGATAAACCTTGTCTTTCTTTATGCTAACAAAGTATGTGAACATTTATTGTACTTTAGAAATTGCTTAGGTGTCGATGTCTAGCATGATTGCATTCTATGTTAGGCTCACACACATGTCTTTCCCTAAGAGGAGAATGTCTCAAAGAAAACCATAATAATGGTTGATATAAGATCCTCCTATCGTCATACTTAAAAAAAGTTGGTGGTACCAAATGGTGAGGACCTTTTGACTCACATGTCTAGAACAAAAATTCTAAAAAATTATACTTTCAAAACAAAGAATGAGAATCATAAATGGAAAAGTGAATAAGGAATGGACAAGTAAAGCAAGGCAAGAAAGAACTTATGAGTCATTAATATTTGATGCTTTATTCAATTATGGTGAATATTAATATGTTTGTGTTAGTTGATAATGTTTTCTCTATTGAAGAAGAAGATAACCAATACTGGCTTGAAAATTGCGAGGATTTTACTATTCTACGCATGGTTTCCATTACTCATATCCTCTATGTAGTCATGTCTAAAGTAAGAAGTGGAAATTGTGATTGGATATCTCATTCTTAATTGTCTTTCAAACCTCTTATTTAAATTGTGTAGAGATCTTAATAACGACTCACCAAAAATATTAAACATATTGATTAACTTGAATATATCAAGTAATCTACAATTATAATAAAAACAATTTATTCCCATCTTAAAATTTGCTTTAACTTTTTACAAATATAGCTGTGAGAACAATTTTAAAAATACTTATTAAAAAAAACACGACAATCTTCTGAATACAAAATACAACACAATGAAAATAACAACTAACTTCACAGGACACGATACCATATATCAACAATAATAATTATTCACTTATCAATGTTGAAAATCCTCTTAACTTGATAATGAATTAAAATACCCCATAATTTACTGAACATACAATACAAGCAACACCATGACATTCATGAACTACGATGTTTATTCATATAACAATATTGAAAATCCTCACATCTATGTCAAGGATGAAAATACCACATAATTTACCAACTAGATAACGCCAAAGTTTTTAGATGACAAGCAAAGGTTTGAACATTTGTAATCATCATACAACACTTTTACCATCTCCGACATGTCGAAGAAAGTTCTTTGAAACTCTCTTTCATTTTGAGAAAGTCCTTCTTCTGATGCCATCTTCTCACTTTGAGATGCCCTCTTTCTTGATCCAATCTCTAGAACTCATTCTACAAGATCTCCTTCACCACGACTTAGCTTTTCCCTGGTAATCATGCAAAACTTAAACAACCAATTGTCAACCTGCTCTCATACCACTTGATCCGAAATTGATCTTTAAAAGACTTGGTTGAATTTTAAGCATGTGTTAAATTACCACTTAGCAAATAAGAAAAGAAGAAGATCTTAATGAAAAAATATTGTAGCCATCATAAAAAATGCATATTAGAAAGTAAACAAAAGGAACAACAAACCATAACAATGAGCTTGATAACGTAGTTCGACAAGGTTACCTAAGTCTCCGGGCCTTTGTCTCAGTGGGGGAGGCTTTCTTATTAATATTCAATGTTTCAAACATACATCAGAAGTATCTCAAAAGGATTACAAACTAGTCTGGTTGTGTTCTTATTGATCTCAAGAATCCAACACAACCGACGACACTGAAAAAGGTTGAGCGTAGCTCCCGGAAATGGCCTTCAAATTTTGCTTCCTCAATGGTTTCCTTGCATAAAAATGGCTTAGGCTTCATGAATTCTTCAACATTTCTCCTATAATGAACTTGTTTTGACTGTAAAAAACTTTGATTCTTATATATTTTGAGTTGGGGTTCTCCTCCCAACTTCCCCCCAAGATATGGCCTAAAAAAGGGCTCCAGATCCTTAAAAATGGGCAAAAATCCCCATATAACAGGCTGAAAATTAAAAAAAATCAAAACTATGGGCTAAAAACTCACTTTTCCAAATATTGGGTGTGCTGTCCCCTGGTCCTCTGGGCTCTTGGTCGCATGGTGCGCCATGTGGCCGTGTGTTGGCCCTCGCCGACCGTGGCTTATCCCTAAACCCGTGCACCACTGTAATTCAAATAAATAATATGCCACATAGTTTGACAAGTAGCATGTGTGCTCGGGTGGCTGGCACGTTGTGGTTAGATCTTTGGCTAGTCCGAAGGTCCGGGGTTCGAGCTCGACGAAGGTGAAATTTTTTTGACCTAGTTGTTCTTGGCCAAATCCGTGGTGCCCTCTGATTGGGCCATGTGTCACCTCTGGATTGGTCCATACAATCCAGTCAATACACAATCATCTGCCCAGTCAACATGCACAGTCAACTGCCACATCACCCTGCCATGTTATCATTCATATTGCCACATCAACCTGCCACGTCAACATTCATACTGCCACATCACCCTACCATGTCAACATCCATACTGCCATGTCACTCTGTCACGTCGACATCCATACAGTGCCATGTGTCACATCCGTACGATACCACGTGTCACTTTTTTACTGGTCCACATCACACCTGAAAATGCCAAAAATGAGTGACACTTGTCACCTCCTCGTGCTGTCACGTGTCCCTGCTGACGTCATCATGACATCGAGGGTGTGCATGCACACCTCCGTCCCTCCCTCCCTCAAGGGAGTGGGTAGTGGGGGGTAAGGGTGTGAGTTGTGTATTACATACAACTTTTCTCTAATAAGAGGATAAGTTTTTCTTCAAATTGATATGAAGACAACATGTATACACACACACTTATCCTTTAAGAGAAAGGATGGTCAAACATAAGGTTTGTTTCTTTTGTTTTTTTCTTCAAATATGGTATGAAGACAAGAATTGGTTCTTCACGATCTCTAAAGCGCTGAGAAAATTCAGAGACAACATAATATTTTTTTCATCTTACCCAATTGCATTTCAATATTTGTGACTTCATTTAATATTTTTTT
Source organism: Picea engelmannii (assembly GCA_009831015.1). Lineage (NCBI taxonomy): Eukaryota > Viridiplantae > Streptophyta > Pinopsida > Pinales > Pinaceae > Picea > Picea engelmannii. The sequence goes on from ML778345.1 coordinate 733,201, forward strand.
CATCTTACTTAATTGCATTTCAATATTTGTGACTTCATTTTGGGAGAATTTACTCCCGAGTCCCCAACCTTGTTAGGCCATAAAACTTTCATGCCACTCCCAAGTGTCGAAAAGATCATTTTGTTGCTTAATGATGTTACTTTGGTACGGTGTCTAAATCTCCTTTGAGAGTCTACCATATTAAATAAACAAAATCTACACTAGGATGAGAGAAATATGAGAAATAATGGTGACAAACCTTGTCTTTCATTATGCTAACAAAGCATGTGAACATTTATTGTACTTTAGCAATTTCTTAGGTGTCGGTGTCTAGCATGATTGCATTCTATGTTAGGCTCACATACATGTCTTTCCCTAAGAGGAGAATGTCTCAAAGAAAACCATAATAATGGTTGATTTAAGATCCTCCTATCATCATAATTAAAAAAAGTTGGTGGTACCAAATGGCGAGGACCTTTTGACTCACATGTCTAGAACGGAAATTCTAAAATATTATACTTTCAAAACAAAGAATGAGAATCATAAATGGCAAAGTGAATAAGGAATGGACAAGTAAAGCAAGGTAAGAAAGAACTTATGAGTCATTAATATTTGATATTTTATTCAATTATGGTGAATATTAATATGTTTTTGGTACTTGATATTGTTTTCTTTATTAAAGAAGAAGATAACCAATACTGGCTTGAAAATTGCGAGGATTTTACTACTCTACGCATGGTTTCCATTACTCATATCCTCTATGTAGTCATGTCTAAAGTAAGAAGTGGAAGTTGTGATTGGATATCTCATTCTTAATTGTCTTTCAAACCTCATATTAAAATTGTGTAAAAATCTTAATAACGACTCGCCAAAAATATTAAACATATTGATTAACTTGAACATATCAAGTAATCTACAATTATTATAAAAACAATTTATTCCCATTTTAAAATTTGCTTTAACTTTTTACAAATATAATTGTGAAAATAATTTTAAAAATACTTATTAAAAAAACATGAAAATCTTCTGGATACAAAATACAATACAATGAAAATAACAACTAACTTCATGAAACATGATACCATATATCAACAATAATAATAATTATTCACTTATCAATGTTGAAATTCCTCCTAACTTGTTAATGAATTAAAATACTCCATAATTTACTGAACGTACAATACAAGCAACACCATGACATCCATGAGCTACAATGTTTATGCATGTAACAATATTGAAAATCCTCACATCTATGTCAAGGATGAAAATACCACATAATTTACCAACTAGATAATGCCAAAGTTTTTAGATGACGAGCAAAGGTTTGGACATTTGGAAACCACATAAAACTAGATAATGCCAAAGTAACAGTGAGCAAAGATTTGGACATTTGCAAGATATGTAAGATTTATTCATAAAAATATTAAGTGTCCAAATATTCGAAAAAGTCAAGGTTTCAAACCAAATATCCCAAATCTTATCCTATTAAAAACCACATATCATGCATTAATTATTTGATTCAATGAAAGTTACTTGTAGAATGAGAAAGAGATGTGGTCGTGGAAGAAAAAATTACAAACGTAAAGTTTAATTCCTCTACCACATATTGAAAAGGAAGATCATATATTATATTGAAAAGGAAGATCATAGATTGAAAACCACATATCATTATTGACCATGGATTAAGTGAAAGTGATGGGATGTCAAGGGAGGGTGATGTGGGGAAAAAGGTTGAGTAAACATATTGTTCAATTTTTTTTAATGTAGGTATGTATTTCTATTTTCCATATAGATAATGAGATATCCTTTTTAGAATTTCATCTTCACAAAAGTATTCTTTAAAAAGGATAATTTAGATTATAAAAATACCTTCCTAACTTTAAAATAATTAAATAATTATATAAATGACAATTTTAAATAATTTTTTCATAATTTTTATTTTTATTTTTAATATTAAATTTTAACAAAAACAAAAACAAAATATTGCCTTAACTTTTTTTGACAATTTATATATATAACAACAAAAACTATCAATAAATGGTATAAATTCTACAACATAAATTAATATATGTGAACCTTTTTAGGAAGCAAGAAATGATACACACTATAATTTATATTGGGTATTTAAAATCATATTTTGAAAAAAAAAACAACAACAATTTATTAGAAATATGTTTTTCATTAAAGCAATTGGAATTTATCTTAAATGAAGTAAAAGACAATTATTTAAATTAAAATCAAAATCTTCTTAAGCTTAATCAAATCCATAAGCTAATGTACATTTAAATTTTAACTTGAGTGTATTGTAAAATTACAAAGGTTGTGCATTATTGCGATATGAACTTAGAGACCAAATAACTTGGGGGTTCACCTTAATATATGAGAATAACAACATATTTATATTTGGTTAACATCAAGATTTCCAATATAATATGAAAGAATGGATATGGGAGATGCCTCGTGGTAAATAGTATTTCTTTCATGTTAATACTATTAATACTATTGTAGATATTGTTCACAAATGTTTATACAGTAAATACATATTTTTTATTTCTTTTATATGTTCATGTAGGAACACCTTTAGTTTATGAGTAATTTTTTCTCTATGTATGTGGGATTGTTAGGAAACTAGATGTGTTTCTACATCAATATATATGGTTTTGTAACAATCTCATATACATAGAGAGAGGCATAACAATATTGTTGCACTCGCTAAGCACAAGGGTTTCTTGGAGTTACCCCAATACCTGCTAGGGTAATCCCTCGCAAGGCCCCAGTATACTAGAGTACATTATTAAAGAACCATGGTTCCTTGGAGTTACCCCAAGTCACATGTGGGGTGATCCTTGTGAGGCTTGACTACACTACTCCTTAAGAGAGAGATTTCCAAAAGTTACCCCAAATCAACATGGGGTAATCATGTGTAAGGTCTCTCTATGATATGAAATGCCTTTTGAATTGAGGTATTTGTGGGATGACTCTAACTCTCACGCGGGGAAATCACGATGAAGTCTCGGGTGCACCAACCATGAGAAATTATGACAGGACCACCATATTTATTCAGAACCAATTATAGTTGGACACATGGCGTGATAGATATGGCATGGGAGGCACACAAACATGACAAGTGGTTGATGTTAAACCTTCATCCACGTTAATAGATAGTAAAGAATTCGAAGATCCTAGAACAATTGAAGCATACAAATTGACATTGATAGTTGGATAGTTCAACCATTCAACTTCCTCTAGGATGCATAAATGAATAGAGTATGTTGTGACATAACAAGTTGGAATTTGGGAGGAAAATAATAGTAAAGGCGATATATCCAAAGACTGCATAGGTAGAATAAGTTTGTAAAAGACATAGAGATACTTAGAACTTTTTGTGAATAAATATTTGTCTCCTCTGATTGTACATAAGGATGATATTTGGCCTCTAAGTTTAATAAATCAAGATTCCTTCTTCTATAC
>ML778345.1:742098-771007 GCA_009831015.1 Picea engelmannii
ACACACACACACACACACACACACACATCCCATCCCAGTGGGTTGCTTGAGTGGTTGAGTGCTTTGGGCTTCATGTAAAAGGTGTTAGGGTCGATCCCCTAGGTTGGAAACCTTTGTTGCGTGCCTCATTTGATGTCATTATGGGATCAAGTGTCGTAATATATAGCCTAGAACGGTTGGCTAGCTCAAGTGGTTGAGTTCTTTGGGGTACATGTAGGAGGTCTCAATGTTGATGCCTCATGTTGGCTACCCATACCTTAATTGATGTCCCTATAGAGTCAAGCATCATAATCAACATCCGGTGTCATAATCATCGTCGATGGTGATGGGCCTCAACATTTCCCATATAGAAGGCCCATCATAAACACATTTTGACCATGATATACCTAACAATTGTTTTAATTTGACCATGTTTAATAGTAGTTATGGGTGTTTTTGTATGTTGCTTAAATGAATATTTTTGAGATGGGATTTTATGAGTAATGGTACCTTTTTGATATAATATTCATGATAAAGTATGTGTGTAACACTAATCAATCATGCCAGACTCCCCTTAAGAAGAAGAAGGTCCCAAGAATCAAGGGGCCATGTCCCCCACCTACCTCTAGGGCGCTTCTAGTTTATTGATGACCACTCCTTGCAAACTGACACTCGAAAATATGAAGATATTGAGGAAGGATGCACTATCCCCATGTTTCATCCTTGATACAAGGGAAGAGGTTGAGTTCCAAAGTGTATAAATAGACCTCTAGTGTAGGGGAAGAAGGACATAAATCTGAATATTGTATTAGTTTTGTTAAAGAATCTTTTGTTGAGACTTGGAGCTTTGCTCCTGATATACGACTCATTTTGATCAATAAAGATGCTTTTGTTCTTATCTTATTACAGTTTTAAAGGTTCCTTCTGCTACTTGGGTAGGTCCCACTCAAGAGGGCTCAAGGACCCTGTTGTATTTCCCTTCTTTTCCTTCCATGATAGCATGTTCTAATTTAATTTCTGATTTCTTTTAAAAGATTAAATGGTCATGCATAAGAATCTCTAACTTTTGTTTAGATTGTTAGCAAATTGTAATTTCCAACAAGTTTTCTTGTAGAAGTAGTTGGAAGCCCATTGGGAAGCTCAAGGGAACCTTTTCAAGGCTAAGAACCTTACTTACATGTCATTGCATTTTAGTCTAACTTTGTCTATGCTTTGGAAAGTTTTTACAAGCTCTTTAGGACTCTTTTAGTCATCCCATAGAAGTTTCTTGTAGGATTGTTACAGTTCCTGTAGGACAATTTTGAATTTCTTACTCATCTTTTCATGAAGCCATCATTAGTTAATAATATAACACATGGCTTGATGGGCTCAAGGGTTACATGTAATTAGCTCCATTTACTCCATGCAATAGTTCATCTTTTTCATGCAATTTTCTTTCATACAACAAAATTAGTTTATCTGCTTTGCAATCAGTTTGATTTCTTCTTATAGTTTAATGTGGTTCCTTTCATGCAATTATACTAAGTTCTTTCATGCATATAGATTAGCTACTCTTTCATATGGTGTGTTTATATTCATACAAGTAGCTTGAGTCTTTCATGCAATTCATATTTCCTACATAATTTAAACTTAGATTTCATGCATTTAGCCCCTTGATCAGTTTGAGACCTAGGTTGTTGTCAGTGCACTTTGCATATACTTTGCCAACACCTCTAAAGTTTGTACAAGCCCCAGGTTGAAAACCAAAGTAACAAGCCAAGGAGGTAGTAGCATTATTACTGCTATTCCAAGGTCCACCACTTTTGGCGCCGTTGTCGAGGAGACGCTAAATATTGCACATCATTTCATTTTATTTTTAGTGACTTGGAGGAGTAGGAACAATAAGACACAAGGACAACCTCACTATAGAATTTATGTAGTGTAACATCCCCAGTGCATTCACTACAAGTGAGTATTGATAACTCTTTATCACATTCTTTGCATTTTAGAATTATAAGAAAAAGAAAAAAATAACTTCATTTCCTTTATGTTCATGAATGACTCGATCTAGAGATAAGAGAGAAATGTTTTTACCCAAAACCCCCACCCCAAAAACAGGTCCAAGAAATCTAGAAGTTGGTTGAGACACTTGAAAGTTTCTTGGAAAGAGAAGCTAGAGAATTTGATAATCTCTTAAAAGAAGATCAATCTCCATCACCTCGTACCACGGATGGTGAAGAAGAGATGGTAGAAGTATTTGATTTTCCTATATGGGAAACCAATGGAGAACTAAAATGAAAAATATTAATCCTTCCGCCTTAACTCATTTCCATGGTCTTGTTTCAAAATATCATGACACCTTCTTGTTTGAGTGTGTAGTTATATGCAAGACTTATGATTATACTATGGATGAACAAAAGCTCAAACGTTTTCCCCCTACCTTGAAGGATTCAAGAATCAACTCTAAGATGGTTCATGAGGCTGGAAGGGAACATCATCACAAGATGGGACCAAATGAAGAACACCTTCAATGAAAAGTATAGGGACTATTGGAGAGCAAGGGATACAAGAGATACTATATTCAAAATAACTCAAGGACCCGATGAATATTTAGAAGACTTTGAGGAGAGATTTCAACTAAGCTATAAAGAGCTCACAACTGCACATTGGATGAGGATTCACTCAAGATAGTCTTACTCAGAGGATTAAGAGAAGATCTCATGGAGACATTGAATCTCTTATCAAATGGAGATATCTACTAGATGAATTAAGACGATATCAAGAAAATCTTCAAGAATCATTCCAGATCCTCAAGGAAGAAAGGTAGAAATGGTAAAGGGATGGTATCTCAATCTCCTAACCCTGCAATCCATATAAAAAATGATGAAAACTGATATTTTGCATTCCTTAGCTATGAAAATGGATACCTTGCAGATCAAGAAGAAACAAGAGGAAGTAGAAAAGGCATTAGCTATCTTTTGCCCTAGATGTACCAAAAGGCATCCTAGGAATGAATGTCCTATATACCTCATATATGTTTGTAGTGTTTATGAATAATCCCATGCAACTGACAAATGCCCTTCTTTGTCAATATTAAAAGCTACATTTCAGGGAGATGAAGAGAATGTGGAATCATTATGCTTCATCCATCAGAGATGACCTAGAGCACCAATACCCTTCCAAATAGGTTTGAACTTCAATCCTTCTCAACATTTTGGTGCATATTATACAAAATTTCCTTCTCAACCTTGGTATAATCCTAACCCATCTCCTTGGACAATTACAAATCCATGGAAATACCAAGGGAAACCAATTCCTTCTCCATACCAACCATTCCCTAGTTTACCACAAAACCAAAATCCTTAGTGGAATCATCCTCCACAAGGATGGAGGTTGCAAAAATTTCAACAACGAGCATTAATGCCTCCTCCTCCTCAACTCAATAACACTATTCAGAATAGTGTTCCTCCTAAACAACCACATTTACCTGCTAAATCTTCCCCCAATCCAAATAACAAGCAGATTCAACCTATGTACAACAATGAAGTCACATATTAGACTTACTCCTTAGATGTACAAGAAATCAACCTTAGATCAAGAAACGTCTTACAACAACAACCAAAACTCATAAAGGATTCAGAGCCTGGAAAAGATGATGTTATCTTACCACAACTTCAAGTCCCACCTTATCCTGAAAGATTAAATGTGAAGAAATCCTATACATCTGAAGAGATTGAAATTTTAGGAAAACTTGAGAACTTGTGTGTGAAGATACCTCTCCTACAAGCCATTAAGGATGTGCATGTTTACAATAAATTTATCAAAGAAGAATGCATTAAAAGACCAAGGAGAAATAGAAAGGATACCCCTACCATCAATGTTATAGGACAATTGGTTGACCTCATGCTTATAAGGATAATTGTTCCTAAGTATTTGAATCTAGGAATCCCTTTAGTAAATGTGCTCATTAACAAAACCTTGATCCAAAACACTCTCATAGATTTAGGGGTTGCTATAAATGTTATGACAAGAGATACCATGTTGAGATTGAATCTTCAGGGATCATTAAGAGACAACCCCACTATGATCCAACTTGCAGATAGATCCACATTAAAGCTAGAGGGGATGTTGGAAGACACAATGCTCTCTATTGATTCTTGGGAGTATCCCACTGACTTTTTGGTCCTCCAAACATAATATAAATTCAATGGGTATCCCCTTATCTTGGGCAGACCTTGGTCGGCCACAACCGAGGCATACATTGGTTGTAGGGATGAAAACACGATTATCATTAATGGCCAATCCCAAAAAAATCTTGTGCTTTATCCCCTTGCCCAGACATTAATGATAGAAAATATTCCAATGTGGGTATAAGAAGAAGAAGAAGATCTGGTCCAGACTATTATTTATCCTATACACAATTAGCATAGCCTTGGCTAGTAGCAAAATTGATGAAGACACCTTCATTTCAAATTTCCTGCAAAACCAATACCCTGTTGATGTGAGAATATAAGGCATTAATGATGAAATTGAATCTGAATTTTTTGCTGATAAGAAAATAGAACTATGGGTGGAACTATTCACCACTGAAACTGAAAATCCCACTGTCAAGACGGTAGAAATCAACCCTTCAAAAACACTTAAAATCAATACAAAACTTACTAATCAATAAGAACATAAATTACTAGATGTGCCGAAAATAAATATTGTACCCTTTGCATGAGATTACAAGGATATGAAAGGAATCCATCCTTCCATATGTACTCATCATATTTACATCAAGGAAGATTGCAAGACTATTAGGCAGCCCAAAGAAGGATGAACCCTGCATTGGAAGACATAGTAAAACAAGAATTGCAAAAGTTGTTAGATGTCAGTTTTATTTATCCAATTTCAGATAGTGAGTTTGTCTCTCCCCTGTTTATTGTTCCTAACAAGAATGGAAAATGGAGGATATGTGTGGATTACAAAGAATTAAACAAAGCTACATGAAAAATAACAGTTTCCCCTACCCTTCATTGACCAAGTCTTAGATGTCTTAGCTGGAAAGGAATATTTCCCATTCCTAGATGGATTCAATGGATATACAGATTCATATCAATCATAAATACCAAGACAAGACAACCTTTATCTGTCCCCGAGGCACCTTTGCTTATAAATTCCTCCCATTTGGCTTATGTAATGCCCCAACCACATTTCAAATATCAATACTTAACATCTTTTCATAACTTATCCATGAGAAAATATAGATCTATATGGATGACTTAACTCCTTATGGAAACTCATTTGATGAAGCATTAGACAATCTTGATAAGGTTCTCCAAAGGTGTGAAGAGATGAACCTCTCCCTTAGCCATGATAAGTGCAATATGATGATGAATGAAGGGATTGTGTTAGGATACAATCTGTCCTCTAGAGGGATTGAAGTAGAAAAAAATAAAATAAAAACCATCACACTACTAGCTACTCCTCTGAAACCAAAATACATTAGAAGTTTTCTTGGACATGCAGGTTACTACAAGAGATTCATCAAGGACTTCCATAAAATATCCTCTCCTCTCTTTACCTTTATATCCAAAGATGTAGATTGTTGTTGGACTTTAAATGGTCAAGAAGCATTTGAAACAATCAAAGAAAGACTCATAATAGCTCATGGTCTATCAGGTCCTAATTGGACTCTTCCTTTCCATATTCATACTGATGCATCAAATAAACCTATAGGAGTAGTCTTGGACAAAATGAAGATAAGAAGCCTTATGCAATCTATTTTATAAGCAAACTAAACTACACTGTCACTGAAAAAGAGTTTTTAGCAGTAGTCCACGCTCTCAACAAGTTTAGACATTATGTTACATGATACCAAGTTTTTGTACACACTGATAATCTTGCCATAAGATATTTGATGAATAAACCTAACATTAATGGTAGAATAATTAGGTGGTTTTTGTTATTACAATAGTTTGATCTAACAATTCTTGACAAGCATGGAAAACAAAATATTGTTGCAGATTTCTTATCCAGGTTCACAATTCTCACTGAAGGAGGCATGATATATGATCATTTTTCGGATGAACACCTCTTTGCAATATCAACACAAAGTCCATGGTTTGCTGACATAGCCAACTATTTGACAATGGGGATGTTTCCTCAGTATTTTTCCTACCAAGAAAGTTGCAAAATTTTTAGGAAGAGTAGTATATTTGTTCAAACTTGGACCATACCAAGTTCCAAGATGTATGAGAGAAGATGAAATACATGATATCCTCCATGCCTGTCATTATAAACCATGTGGAGGACACTATGTAACAAAGAGTACAACCTATAAGATCTTGCAAGTTGGATACTATTGGCCAACATTACACATAGATGCTCAACAATACACCTTACACTATGATGAATGTCAAAGGATGGGGAAGCCTACCAAGATGAATGAAATTCCCTTGCAATCCCATATTTCACTCGAACCATTTGACAAATGGGGTATGGATTTCATAGGCCCAATTGATCCATCTTCGAGGCAAAAGAGACACATACTAGTATGTACTGATTATTTGACCAAGTGGGTTGAAGTGAAGGCTATGAAGGATGCTACAAAGCAAAGGGTAGTTGCATTCCTCCAATAAAGCATATTCACAAGATTTGGGTATCCTAGATAGATACTCACAGATGAAGGAACTTAGTTTACATTAAGGCTCATTGAGAAAATTATACAACAACACCATATATGTCACAGAAAATCAACACCATACCATCCACAAGCAAATGGACAAGTTGAAGTCACCAACAGAGAATTGGAAAATATTCTCACCAAGAAAGTAAGCATGAACAAGAAGAACTGGTCAAAGAAACTCATAAAAGCAGTACAGGCATACAATATCACATGGAAGACTACCACATGGCTTACATCCTTTGAGTTAGTCTATGGTAAGAAAACCATGCTCCCTATTGAGTTTGAATACATCACTTTGATAACAACATCCAAATTAGATATGGATATTCCATTAGCGCAACAAGATAGATTGAATCAATTGAATGCCATAGATGAGTACATGATGCAAGCAATTTTCAACACTGGACTAGTGTCGTTGCAAAGGAAAAATTGACATGAAAAAAAATCAAGCATGGCAAGTTTGAAGAAGAGGACCGAGCCCTATTGGTTGATTCAATATTCAAGGACTTTAAGGGAAAGTTGATGACCAGGTCGATAGGGCCATACATAATTGAAAAATGTCATGATAATGGTTAAGTTCAAATCAAAACCATAGATGAAGAAGGCATTCCCTTGTTAGTGAATGGATTCAAACTCAAAGTCTACAAAAAGCCTCTAACAAGGGAAGAATTTATAGCAACAATTAAGACACAAAATATGGATGTGATTGACAACATAGATGCTCCCAATCCATCCGAATAAGGAGTAATATGATAAAGAAAAAATGAATAAAATAATTAGATGAAAACAAGCATCTATGACAAGTGTTTGATTGAAAACCTCCATGGAGGAGGTCTCAGATCCGAGAAATAAAGAAATTTCCTCATCAACAAAACCTCCCCGATGCTTGATGAAGTAGGAAACTGGTGAAAACCAACAATGGCACCTTTGTCTTGAAGAAAAAAAAGAAAAAAAGAAAAAAAAAGAAAAGAGCAAAATGAATTAATATAATAATGTTTTTTTTTTGCAAGTACTAAGGAACTCCATCTCAACAAAATCTGCAGAAGAAGCAAGGGATTAATAACATACAATCATCTACAACAATAAGCATTTCAAAAGATTTTTGCACATTCCATCATCATTTTCATAAATAAACACTTTCCATGCTATTAGATAAGGTCAAAAATAAAAAAAATCCTTACTTTCTGTCATTAGTTTACATTTCCCATTTTCCCAAATTGCATTTTTTCCCTCTTTCCCAAGAAAAGATGACCTACAAGGTAATCTATAGGAAAACATAAATTCCTATTAGGTCATTTTAAATAAATGAAGTTAGGTTTCCATCACATAAACAAATTGTTATAACAACAACATCAACACTATTACCATCAACTCAACCAGTATCAACTCAACCAACATCAACAAAATCTCACCCTCTGGACTGCCTGAAAGAATCATATAGGATCCTCTACATCCTACAGCAAAAACTACAACAAAAATAAAAAACTACAACAAGGGACTCTATGCAATTCAAAGGAATTCTATAGTTACAAGAGTCCTCAAAATGATCAAGCAACAAAGAAAAATTGCAACTTTATCTCTTCCTAATTTCTGCATGACTCTTTGTTCCTATAGAAAATTTCCAGTAGCCTGCAAAAAAAAGATTCAAATCAACATGCAAAATACTCAAAAAGAAACAAAAATCATAAAGGTAATCTAAGGTATAAACACAAATCCCTTCTCTCTAAACCTTTCAATTTCGCAACATATAAAAGTTTAAACCCATGCATATTATTCACGGTCAAATATATACAAGCAATGAAAGGTGATGAGAATGAGGACGTTCTCGAACATCACATAAGGGGGGATGCATGATTCATGGTTAAACGAGCTGACACATCAGTCAAGCTGACGAATCATTCAAATAAACTTGAAGATCATAGAAATGTGGGGTAGTAGTACACAATAATCATACTAAGAACTAGAGATAAGACATGAGACAAGACCAAAACTCATGCTCATAAGTGAGAGTAAGAGACCTTTAGTCACCATTTAAAGTTTCCAAAACGCAGAGAGATTTATAGCAGTGCAGAGAGACAAAGAACGCGGGCTAGTAGAACAGGTTAGATGAGCGAACAACCAACTAGAGAATATAGGGTTTGCTACAGGAAGGTAGATATTGAACTGTTCAAATTTTTTTCACAATAATTGCTCATATCATTGCTGTTACTGCCTTGAAATTACCCTAGATTGTTGTTAATTTTGTTTGATGAACACCATGTGGTTGAATTGTTTGTTGGGTCTGCATAGGTTATTTTGGGGGTAATGGTATACATAGTCTTATAGAAACTACTAAGGAAAAACCCTCTCTTTCCCTGCTTTTCTCTCTCTCTCTACCCATTTGAAGCCATGTTGTCTTGAAATTACCAATGATGCTAATAAAATTTCCTTGTCTCTAATCACCTCATCTCTCAATTAAACTGCCCTGAAAAACGTAGTCAATTTTACTTTCAAAAATTTATGATAATCTAGAAATTGTAGAAATTATCCAAAGAAGTAGTTGGCTAGGGTATTTTGAGAGACTAAGAGGCTTTGATGATGAAACATCCTTGGAGTTTGCACTTATCCTCTAGAATATTCAAGAGCAGGAATATGTAACATCAGTAAGGGGTCTGGAGATTAGATTAAATGAATCTTTTATCAGTAGGGTATCTAGTCTGCCAATGGGCCTTCCTTGGGATAAGGAAGAGAGACAAGAGGATACCTATACTAAAAGGTTATTTTTCCACCCAAATGAGAGGCCACAAGAAAATAAAAATAGAATCAAAAGAGAAAGCCTTCCTCACCCTTGGCCATAAGTGGTCTATCACATTATCAAGTATGTCACTTGTGGGGGGAGGATGAGTGTAGTTTATGCATATCATTTTAGACTCCTCCACCAACTAAGGCATTGCTACAACCAAGAACCAACCAAGAACCTCAGTCTCCCTTATTTCCTGCAATCCTTGAAGGAGATGGGTACCAAGGTAAAGAAAGGGAAACATGAGTTCTTGACCCACCATGGACTCATCAAGCTAATGGTATCAATGTCTTAAGGATTCTATAACAAAAAGTTACGTGGATAGAGTTTGTAGACATGGACCAACAAGCATTCTTGGAGGTACATGAAGAAATAAGTCAACAGAGTCAAGATAAAGAAGAAGAAGAGAAGGTTGATAAACCTAAGAAGGAAAGAAGACCTAGGTGCTCAAGAAAATAGAAAAAGAAGAAACTAAAGGTATAAAAAGAGGACAAGGAAGTGGCTAACACTCTGACAACATTAAGAACTGCATCTATTAGCCCATTGAAGACCACAAGTCCTGAACTTGTTCATCCTAGGAGAAGGAGGTCCTATAGATCATAAAAAGTCAGAAGCAAGGGAGTCCAATGTTAACTACTGCCCTCTCCACTCCTATCAAAATTGAGGATCTAAAGGACTCCCCTGGTCTAGAAAAATTGCAGAAATATAAGGGAAAATCACCTCAAAGAGAAATAACAACCCCATAAGAAAAGCCATTGACAATAGAAGGGACTTCTAAGACTAAGACACTAGTTGAACAACTCCTTTATGCCACCCTGATGGAACTGGAGAAATCCAAGGTTGAATCCTTAAAGTTGAAGAGAATGGTAGAAAACAATAAAGGGAAGCGAAAGGAAGATGCCCCTAAAGAAATGGAGAGACAACTCCAACACCTAGAAGAAAAATTCCAAATAATGGCCATTTAAAAAGTGGAATACATTCAAAAGCTAAAGGTGGAAAATAAAAAATTAAAACAAAGATTAGATGAAGCCAAGAGGGAGTTGGCTGCCAAAAATGAAAGAATAGAGATCATGGAAGATTCCCTCAAGACCATAGCCAAAGTTTCCTTGGAGATGTTGGAATGTAGGAAACCTTATAGGGTATATGCCTTGTTCCTCAAGGATCAATGGCATAAGAACCAAATTGCAACTCTGGCCCAACTAGTGATATATAACCTAGACACACCTAAGGATTTCCTAGATGCCTATCACGACTACAACATGGAAGAAAAGGCAAGGATGTGTGAGTTCTACTTGCACAATATGGTCCTCCCACATCCCTACAAGTGGAAACCAAATCCATATGTAGGGGATATTCAAATTATGGCCCTTGCATCTTGGTTGAGACATGAAAAAATGAGGGCAATAGAGTTGAAAAAGTATAAGGAGTATGAATTTAAGAGTCCACTATGGATTAGAGCTGAAGCAACAAGGCCAAGAGAGGTCATAGCTAGTCATAGCAACCTTTCCATAGATAAGTAAATAAATCCAACATGGGAAGCCAAACAAATAGAATCAATGGCACCCCTAGAGGACACATTGAGGCTCTTGGGTGAGGAGGCAACAAAAGCTTTCCATAGGAGGTGGCACTCTTTTCCTCATAGCCTACATATCAGAGAACCCCACTATTCAAATTCTCTACATATTGCCTTTCTCATAACACCTTGGTACAAAGAGGAAATGAGGAAGCTCAAGACCAAATGGATTGGGCTAAGAATGAACCCTCCTCTCCTCCTTCCAGTTGCATCAATAACTTATATCAATAAGGAAAAAGAAGAGGAAGAATGGGAAAATATAGTAAATTCCAAGGGATACCATGAACAAAAGTCCACCACCATGTACATAGCATGGGATATCAGGCAAGAGCATAGTGAGCAACATGACAATAGACAACAATAGGATGTTGGGCAGAGACAACATGATATTGAGAAACAACACAACAATGGACATAAATGCAGTGGAAAACAATAGCAGTAGTGAAGAGAAGGAAGACAAAATTTTGTTGCACAAGGATGTGCAAGATTTCAATTGGGGGGTGATGATGGGTCTCAACATTGCCCATCTAGAAGGCCCATCATAGACACATTTTGACCATGACAAACTTAACAATTGCTTTAATTTGACCATGTTTAATAGTAGTTATGGGTATTTTTGTATGTTTCTTAAATAAATGGTTTTTGAGATGAGATTTTATGAGTAATGGTACCTTTTTTTTATTTAATATTCATGGTAAAGTATGTGTGTATCATTAATCAAGCATGTCGAACTCCCCTTAAGAAGAAGAAGGTCCTAAGAATCAAGGGGCCTTGTCCCCCACGTACCTCCAAGGCGTTGCTAGTCTATTGATGACCACTCCTTGCAAATTGAAGCTTGAAAATATGAAGATATTGAGGAAGGACACGTTGTCCCCCTATTTACTCCTTGATCCAAGGGAAGAGGTTGAGTTCCATAGTGTATACATAGGCCTCTCGTGTAGGGGAAGAAGGACATAATTTGAATATTGTATCAGTTTTGTTGAAGAAGCTTTTTTTGAGACTTGGAGCTCTACTCTTGATGTACAAGTGATTTTGATCAATAAAGACGTTGCTTGGGTAGGGCCCACTCAAGAGGGCTCAAGGACCTTGTTGTATTTCCCTTCTTTTTCTTCCATGTTAGTATGTTATAATTTAATTTTTGTTTTCTTTTAAAATATTAGATGGTCATGCACAACAATCTCTAACTTTTGTTTAGACTATTAGCAAATTGTAATTTCCAACATGTTTTCCTGTAGAAGTGGTTGGAAACCCATTGGGATACTCAAGGACACCTTTTCAAAGCTAAGAACATTACTTACATCTCATTTCATTTTAGTCTAGCTTTGTATATGCTTTGGAAAGTTTTTACAAGCTCTTTAGGACTCTTTTAGTCATCCTGTAGAAGTTTTCTGTAGGATTGTTACAGTTCCTGTAGAAACTTTCTGTAGGATAGTTTTTGAATTTCTTACTCATCTTTTCATGAAGTCAACATTAGTTAATAAGATAACACATGGCTTGAAATTGGCTCATGGGTTAGGTGTAATTAGGTCAATTTAGTCCATGCAATAGTTCAGCTTTTTCATGCAATTTTTTTCATACAACAAATTTAGTTTCTCTGCTTTGCAATCAATTTGATTTCTTCTTACAACGCAATGTGGTTCCTTTCATGCAATTAGACTAAGTTCTTTCCTACATACAAATTAACTGCTCTTTCATTTGGTGTGTTTCTATTCATACAAATAGCTTAAGTCTTCCATGCAATTCAAATTTCTTACACAAGTTACACTTAGATTTGATGCATTTAGCCCCTTGATCAGTTTTAGACCTAGGTTGTTGTCAGTGCACTCTACATATACTTTTCCAACACCTCTAAAGTTTGTATGAGCCCTAGCTTGACAACTAAAGTAACAAGCCAAGGAGGTAGTAGCATTATTGCTGCTATTCCAAGGCCCACCATATCGGTTTACACTACGTACCATATATGGAATGTGGGGGGTTTCCCCCTCACAAGGTTTTCCTTGGAAAAACAAATTACACACACACACACACACACACACTCACAAAGATATATGTACTTTCCATGAAATACACATCCGAGGAAACTCATCAAGCATTTCCCCTCATTTTGGAATCCATAGAAGCTTGAGGCCATTACAACAATACACTCATTAAGAGCCCAATATGTCACTAGTGGGAATTGAACCTCCATGAGGAGGAAAACACTCCTCACAATTGCCCAGGATAGACCCAATTGACATATATGTGTGTATACATGCATGCATGCATACATACAATATAATATGTCAATTGTTATGGGGTGTTTCATTATTTCTTGTTAGATGCTCGTGTTTTATGAATACTATTGAGTTTCCAATGAACCTTACTTGTGATGGTATATGAATAAATGGTATGACAAGGCCCATAATAAACATAAGCAATAAAAGTAACCCATTAACCATGAGGTAGGAAACAAAACACAATTTATAAAGGAAATACCCTTGAAATTGTCGGCATGAATCACAAAGTAGTAATTTGCAACAACCTCAAGATACCCAATACAACATGCAAAGAAGTAACAAGTGCATTACAAGTAACAAAAAAAATCAAACATGAATAAACATGGATATATGAAACTCACATAAAAACTCTTGAGAACCTTGGAAGAAAGAAATTCATGACCTGAAAAAATATAGTAGCCTATTTCTAGGTAGAGAATGACAAAACCACAACTTGTAAGGCAATGAGTAGTCATCAAACCATGATAGCATGTGAAGAGTAACATAAATCACAACATATGAGTATTCAAACAACATTGTCAGATCCTAGGCAAATAAAAGCAATGATCCCTACGAAAATGTAAGAGGCATGTATATAAATTTGTGTAGTAAATTATATGTGGTGCCTAGAAAGAAACAAAAATCACATATATCCATCTCCACTACAAAGTTGTTCTAGCAACTAATTTGAGTGCCATTGTTACACTAGAATAATATTCTTATGCTATTGAATTTCTCTACAATACAACATAAACAAGTTGAGTTGCAGAGCAACAAGTCCCTGCCAAAAAGGAAGGAATCTAAGCACGTGTAGGATGTGTCTTTTAGAACTTCCATTGATGAATAGAAAAGGCATAGCGCGTCTTCAACGTTTTCTCCAAACCAGTGAAACCCTTACTAATACCATCCAAAGAGGCATTGAAGAGCTACTGCTGAATATTGATGTCAACGACTGACTAGTTGCACTAGCGTAGCCTTAACCGCTACAACCGCATGGAAACATCCCTATTTCTATTGTTTCAGTAGCTTATTTAGAGCTAGAGCCAATTTCATATCCTCAAGGTTGAGCGACAGTTTGACTTATATTAGGGGCGATGCATATAATAGCTAGCTACGACGATTCTAGAGCTTGACTAGCAACATTCTCGGTACCATGAATAATTAGTATCAGTTGTCGGGTAGCCCGACCCCGACGAACAACTTTTTGTAGCTATCATGGATGAGCCGATTCAACCAGCCCCTTTGAATCTAGAGAGCCATTTTTGAATCTGCAACTCCTCCTCACACAAATATGAATAAGTAAACGCTACTACTTTAACCTGGCAGGCTGGCCCATTAATGCAAGTTGCACAATAGGAGACTAAAAATACATAAATGCGAAATATAAAACAAGATTTCCTGTATAAACCAGGTAAGTTGAGTGTTGTTTTAAATCAAGAATGGTATTTTGACTAGATTTTGTATATAGGTGGAAATGAGAAAAACAAGAAATGCAATATGGTGAGTTGGTTGTTGTTTTAAATCGAGAAAGGTATTGACCATATTTGTTATGCGCTAACTTAGATTAGCGACTAACAACAAATGGCAATTATAGTGACATGTTGCATTCATTGTTTACACAGTAGGACAAATGAAAATTATAATGATACGTAGCCATTGTTTACTTTACTTTGAAATTTAATATGAATTTATATTAAATAACATATAATCAATAGTTCCAATTGTGAAAAGGTTTTATGTTTAACCCTATTCATATATGTTTCGGTCGGTGTAACCTGTTGGTGGTTAGGATTCTCATAAGAAGACGAAGGTCAACACTTGGTAAGAGTTATACAATTTCTTTTTTTGGTTGGTTAGGCCATGTTGGTTTTGAATATCTAGGTTTTCTTGATAGGGTTCTAGAATCAGGGTTTCGATAAGTGGGTTTTCATTATTGGCGGGTGCTATTAATTTTTGTAGTTGCAAATTTTCCATTATTGCGAATATGTTGTATAGACTGCATCATATAGTGAAGGGCTTGAAAATCGATAGTAGTATAGAGAAGGAACCATCGTACAAAAAATAATCCACCATCCGTCATATAAAGGAAGAAAGGTGTCAAATGAAAATTGAGTTACCTCATGCTAAAATATGAAATTATGAATTGATCCTTGGGACTTGGGAGTGAGTTGTTTCTCA
Source organism: Picea engelmannii (assembly GCA_009831015.1). Taxonomy (NCBI): domain Eukaryota; kingdom Viridiplantae; phylum Streptophyta; class Pinopsida; order Pinales; family Pinaceae; genus Picea; species Picea engelmannii. The sequence continues at coordinate 757,512 of ML778345.1, forward strand.
TAATAAAGATAATCGTCATAAGGAACTGACTATCGAACATCGTCGAACTAATGCAGTTCCTTGAGATGCATCCAGGCAGCTCCTCACCACGTCATGCACAAGAAGGAACCTCGAGGGTGTAACTCTTCAGGGGCACAACAAAAGCTCTTTCAAGACCCAAATCTCTAATTTTAAGTAAGCCTTTACTTTTTTCCACCAAAATATTATGTGGCTTTAAATCCCTGAAGAAAATCACACCCACTTGAAGTCTAATTGTAGAGAGACATGTATCAATCTTTAACTATCATAGTAATTTAAACTCAGAGAACATCATAGCTTTATATGCTTAAATTTACAACATATGGTTCCTAACGATGTGTTATGTTATAAGATAGTGTAAATGAACCCAAAAGGGAAGTTGATACTATAATTTGAACATATCATCAAGCATCACCTGTGCATAAATCCATGGTTGTGAAAATGAGCTAATCCTTGGCGTAGTTGATACATGAAACTCTTCACACCGAAAACCACATGCAGAAATATGGTGCACAAAATTCATGACACCAGATGCCATAATTACCCTTGATACTAAAGGAGATCAATGTTTTGTGCATTCATGTTAACAAGATGCCAATATGGTGCACTAAGTTCATGTCACCATATGCCAAAATTACCCTTGATATAAAAAGGAAATATTGGTTCTAAAAATGTGACATAGCCCCTTTTTAATATTCTGTCTTGGTTTAAATCAGTTCGCCTATCCTCTTTTTAAATCTAGAAAAGAATGGACCTATCTAAATATGGTACTACTCCTAAACTAAAGAAAAACAAGTCTAAATATGGCGTTGATTTCTAAAGATAACCAAACCCTGCTAAAGATGGAGCATGCATGCTACCAACATGCATGTACCTTCACCACATAACTCTTATTAACTGCCACACCTTCATTAACTGTGCCTACACACCAAGATCAATAAACAATGCACAAATATTAAGGCTGAAAATCAACTCTGTTGAAGACTGATACACACAAATTGCGGGATGAATTTGTTGGATATGCCATGGAGAAAGATAATTCCTACTGAGCAACATGTAAACCTAACACCAAAAACCCTAAAAAACATGGTAGGAGAGAAAGATGGTAAGAAAAGAACTTAGGAATTCTTCAAAACACATGTCGTGTCAATGAGAGGGGATCAATTGATAAAAGGTTCTGTGATAGAAGAATTTGGAGGACCACTTAGAAAAGGTCTGATTTGGAATAGGCGCAAGTCAAACACTTAAATACTACAATAAATAAGTTTTTTTTGATCACGTGCTTGAGTCAAATAGATAGGGTGATGGACTAGTATATCTATGTGGTCTTGTTTGAATCATCTTTTCAACATCGATAAAGTTACGTAAAATGATTACATTGTGTATACAAAGATAATTATCCAACCTCGTTATCATACCGAATTCTAGCTTTAACATCTGTGTGGCATTTGTAAAAATGCATTGCTCTTTCGATGTGTCAATGTGCATGCATAAAAAAAATCCTTTGGAGCAAGTAGCATAGAAAACCTACTTGGGACAGTTTAATTTCCGACTTGTCAAATCCTGGAAAGAAAAGGGTCATTGTCTTATTGGTTTGATCGAATGTCGTCGGTGATATGTTTCTCCCACTGCCATTGTTTATTATAAGCAACTTATTTTCATCTGTATTCAAATATTTCAAGGCAATGTCCCAGTTTATTGTAGAATCCATTGACAAAAGAGGGACACTTGTAGTCGCTAATGGGAAAAACATATCATCTATAGATATATCAATTGATTTATAGGAAGAGGAAGATGGGTAGAATGCACTAGGTACATGAGCTCCAACTTGAATTGCACATCCCCATTATCTTAATGTAGCATTAACAAACATACAATTACTAGGGTCCATTACAAGATAACATGAAAACTTTAGTGGGTCTGCAAATGCTCTTGATCCTTTCTCTAAAATCCATTGTTGTTTGAAGTTATCAAATATTAAAATAAATTACAAACACAAATTATCCAACATAGTATAGTCAACATATATACCTCTAGAATGTTGTGAACAACATCCCAAATTTCCGCAGTGGTTCGCCAACCAGAATCCACTGTGTTGTCCACCTTTAGGGAAGCTTCTGCCAATTTTAAAAATGAAGGTGCTATAAATCTCCCTGTATCAGTCTTTTCCACAAGGTTATGAAGATACCTCATGTACCATCTAACATCTCATGTACCATCTAACATAAGGTAACTATTAACACACTTGCAAAGACATTTCTAGTAGGGCACCTCACATGTTGCAACATTATTTAGTGAAAGATAAGAACCAGAAGCTTGTGGCACCTGGATCTCTCTACTCCACCAACCATTCACAGGGTTTCTTCACTCCTTATTACATCATAAGTAATCATATCAAATTTCCCATCTAATTCCTTTGTATTGTTCCCGGTTCCTCAAATAAATCATATCAACCTATCCAAGGCTCCTACTGCTAAAATTGAATCCATATTTGGGAGCACACCAAGTTCCTCACCCACAACCTATTGTGCAGAAATATTGCTAGTTAAATGATATACATCCATGTCAAAATCCGAACTGATGTTTAATTAAGCATGATCATATAAGCAAATGAACTTTCAGAAAAATACTTAACATCTATTAGCCTATGCTATTTCTACTCCTGCTTCTGCTCTCCACAGTTGTTTACAAATGACAAGGCTAGAAAATAATTCTGTCTAGTTTATCTAGAATATGCTTAAAAATATTAAAAAATATCTTTTATTATTAAACTTAATAAGTACTTTTTATTTTTTACATCTTTTAAATTTACGAAGCACTACTCGATTCGGTGAATTGAATAATGGCATGAGAAGCTCCATAAAGTTAATTTTAATATATGTAATATAATTTTAATCCATACGTATACAATTTTGGGATTCACGACTTGATTCAATTGAATTATAATACAAGAGGAAATATTGAAAGGAGCGCTACATTAAATAAAATATATTGGACAACATAATGGTCTCCACTTGTTCGCATGCTTGCATGCAGTTTGCTTTGATCCCATGCGTGCATTGGTCTACACTTGGCTTGTTGTTTATAACGCATGTTCAATCCATGTTCTGTCTTTTCCAAGTGAGGCTATGTTTAATGCACGAGGGCAGAGCTAAGAATATTGTTTTGTAGTGGGCAGATTCAATATTTCCATCACAGTTTATTCCAGGCAAAATATCTATCTCCTTGTTAACCAAAATCCATTTCAAACTTAGATTTGGCAGAGAACAACTTGCTAATAAACTAACACAGAAATAGATTTTGATTATATGTTTCGCGTGTGCAACCATGGGAGCTAGTCATTCCATGAAGTAGAGGCATCGCTTGGGTGTATTTGATTCTCTTTTTTGTGTGTATCAGTAACCCTTAGATATGGTATGAAAGTTTAACAATTTATTTGCAGAATAAAAGGATTTTGATTTTGAAATTTGTTTGGGATTGTATTATATGCCACTAAATGTTTCACTTGTTATCATTAATGCATTGTAATATTCATAGTCACTATCATGGAACTAATTCTTCTAGGTGTCTTGAGCATCTTGATGAAAGAGACTCTAATTTTACCTTGGAGAAATTTCTCACGCAGTTAAATGTGATTTCCAACCCAAACGATGAACTCGAAGACAACAACAATCAACAAGATCCTCTTTAGTGACCTCTTAATCCTAACTCTTATTGGTAGATTGAAGAATACTAGGACAACTAGGGTTTTTTTTCCAGGTATGACTGAGGTTTTATTTGTAAACAAGACTATAAATTTAACTGCTAGGGACTGGCACAAATAGAAAAGCAAAACAAGAGAAAATTAAGGTTTTCTTGGAGAAATTGACGCAAATAAAAATGCTTACTCTTTGTCCCATGTTATGCATAACCATTCATCTTGTAGCAGTTATTCGGTTGTGTTATAACCCTATAATTTATAGGATCATCTGGTGACTAGATTTTTTTTTCACTATTGATGTATGTTGTCTTGCAAATAATATTTCATTCTTGCAAATTATTTTCAAAAAGAAAAAAGAAAAGAAAAGAAAGAAAAGAAATGAAAAGAAAGGAAAAGAAAAGAAAAGAATAAAAGAGGGCATAAAAGAAATGGATAAAATCCCCATGCAATAATAATGACTTGATCCATATAGTTTAAACATGGCCAAGTCCTTTTGAATTTATGTTGATAGGTTTAGTGAATAAGCCTGGTTAAACTGTTTAATCTTAACCTTGTAGTTAGGTTAGCTAGTGAATAAATTTGATCAAACTGTCTAATCTTGATCAAATATCCTCAGGGTAGAGTAATTTCTTAGCCCAACAGTTTAATCTGGGCTAAATGTGTAGGTAGGTAGGTTAAGACATAGGCTAGCCAGTTTTTCCTTAAATAAACATACTTGATGTTCGAAGAAAATTCATGATGTTGATTTTGAGTTGTTTTTCCTAACCCCATGGTGAAAAAAGCAAAGGGAAGCAACGAAAAACCCGCAAAAAGAGGAATATCCTAAGTTTGTGCCGCACATTTTTGGTTCGCGCCTAGAGAATAAAGAGCGCGCTAAGATCAATGGCTGATCTAGCGGTGCATAGATCAATGGTGGACAACGAATTCCAGACCCCCTCGACCATTCTACCTTTAACGGTGGGGGGGGGTCCGATATGGAGAATAGAGAGTGCGCTAAGATAAACATATGATCTAGCGGTGTGCAGATCAACGATGGACAGCAAATTCCGGAGCCCCCCGACCGTTCTACCTTTAGCATTGGGGGGGTGGTTCGATATGGAGACTAAAGTGAGTGCATAAATCGACGATGGATCCAACGACGCTTAGATATACAGTTAGTAGGAGATCACGGACCCCCCCTGACCATCCTACCTTTAACGTTGGGGGGGGGGGGGCTCCGATATGAGCAGTTTTTCCCAGCGGGCCCCATCCTAACATGTCATCGGACCCCCTCACTCTAAAACATTTACCACCTAACCTCCCTCCGACACACTGCCATACCGGCATTACTTTACCACCATCGTCCCCTTACGTCATGTCCCACTACCCCTCCTTACAAGTCTCATCTCATAACTCCGTCAGCTTGTCCCCTCCATTCACCTGTTATAGGTCACATCCCACTTGCTTATCTTCCAATTACCCCCCTCCACGTCATCCTGGTACACCCGTCCCCTGTCCTCCACCTGCCACCTCACGCCTCAAGTCATCTGTTGGCCATTTATTACAGGCCAACATACCTGTTAGTCTGCTAACCTGTCCCCTGTGCCTAATGGATACCCGTTTACTCAATTTTAACCCCATTTCCGCCATTCGAGCACTGCTCACACTCTCTGCACACCAGAAAGCTCTTTTTCCTCGCCTTTTCAAACAATAACCGAGCCATAGCCACTGCCTACTAACACTTTTGTTTCAGTTTGCAGGTACCTTTTGAATCGATAGCGCCGAAATCTAAAAGATCAGAAGTCAAGGAAAATCCATTTCTTCCACCTCCTGTCGATCTTGACCAGATCCCGCTAGTTGACAAAGATTACCTAATCTCAGAGACCAGGTGCGAATTCGATTTCGCCAAATTGCAGTCATGGTTTAAAAAGACATTCGTGGATCAAAGCGATGAGATTGGGCTCTGGGAGTCCAATCTCCCTCTGTATCTCTTTCCCCAAATCCACCATTTTCCCGAATTTGCCCTCAAATGCCAGGCTCATTACCTAGACTAAAAACGGAGGTTGAGAATCTCCAGGAGCTTAAGTCTTCCTCCCAGACAAACTACAACATTGAGAGCCAAAAATCAGAAAATCTCAAGCAGGAAATACAACAGCTGCAAAAGCAAATAGTGGCGGGTAAAATACTAGCTGAAGCCAAGGAGAACATTTGGATGGACATCTCCAAGTCCATAAATGAAATTTGGCCCATGGTTCAAATTATGTTTGAACAACCGGAACTAGTTTTGAGGAGTAGGCATGCCATTGACAAGATAAAGGGAGAGCTGGGGGAAATGCCCACAGAAGCAAATGAAATCATTAGATTTCTGAATTCGAAGACTAGGGAAGAGATGGAAGACTTGAAGATTGAAGATAGGACGAAAACCATCCTCGAAGTCAATAGGGTTTTGACTAAAAGAGGATTGATGTTGCAACTGGAGGAGAAAGTCTAGAACATGGACGTCGGAGTTCAGAAGTTCTTCAGCAAGATCGATGCCTTGCAAAAGAAAGGTCTTCCTGGTTTACTGGTACTAAATGACAAGATGATGACCCTCTCTGACTAGAAGCAGAAGATTTCCATGGTGGCCAAGGACAGTTCCAAGTTTTCAGGAATACAGGGCAGCATAACAGGCAAAGCATTTCTAGAGACTTTGCAGCTGGACGTCAACATCCAGCACGAGATCAAATATATTTTCATCACTAGGCCAACGTTTGCTAAATATACAGAAATGGTTGAAATCTACCGAAGACTGCTCAAAGTCACCATTCCCAATCAACAAAGATGGGAGGAACTGTGCACTTTGATCGAATGAGGAGTGAGGTGTACGGTCCAACTCAGCATGCAGAGCAGTGAAAGTCACGTGAATGACTCACCAACAACCTTCCCTAAAATCATCATGAAAGATCCGACAGATCATCATCAGTTCCTACATTTTTGTATCTTGTTATCTAGTTAGTTAGATCTAGAATCTGCCATGTCCTGATCATTAATGACAGGGTTGTTTGTAATTTTGATTATAAATACTTCGAACTTGGAAGTATTGAGGGTTGATCTTTACGCCCAAGCAAGCTGTAAGCACTGTAATTTTGATCAGAGATCTACCAGTAATAAAAGGGATGTTTCACAGGATTCTTGCGTGTTAGCTGTTGGTGAAGTTTTCTCCTCTCTGTTGAATGTTTATCTCTCTTAGTACTCATTTTTTTTTTTCTAAATCTGATCATTTGAAAGTAGCGAAATTTGCATAATTTATCCTCGTATACTTTGTTTCCGACTTTTAATGATCTAAATGTTTTATTCTGATGTTACAATTAAGAAATTTTTAAATGCTTCTTGATTATAATTGATTATCTCATCTTTTCTGCTTTCCATCATTTTTATGCTAAAGAATCCAACAACTGCATTATCCTGCTCTATCAGAATACCTTTTAAAATCTGTCAGTCGCTCTCTAATTTTATAAAACATACCCCATAGCCCAATGGATGCGTAAACGACATTTCAACCATTTTTATAAAACAAACAACACAGTCCCATTTATTTAACTAGCCTAACATCTAAAATCTAAAACAAAGTTAAATTTTACAGAGAGATCCCTCTCTGAAACTAGAAGGGCTAGATCCCAATTTCGAAGTGGTTGGATAAAGTTACCTCTGGTAAATTTCTTCTACCTTTCAACAACCTCTGGGAATTTACAGGTTGATAACATAATTGGCGACCATTCTGGGGAACTGAACAAACTTTATATATCCTACGATTTATTTTCTCTAGACAAAGAAAACTTTATTTTTGAACGAATTATAAAATCTAAACTAATATAGAGATAATGTTTAGAGGTTGTTAAAGTTTGTATATATTAGTTAAAAGTTTCCAAAAATAAAATTAAAAATTAAAAATTCTGGCTCGTAAAATAGTTTTCCCTAGATCTCATCCAGATCCAGAACCTGCAATAGCAATAGACAATCCTAAAAAATTACTCAGAAAAAAAAAACACTGCAGAAGGTTCCGGGAGTCATAGTCCACTTCATAGGTCCTGGACCTCGAGTTTGACATATCCTTTGAACAAAGCCTCTTTAGAACAAAATCTGACAGCTTTGTAAGTGAAACAGTTTTAGATCAAACCATCCTTCAACCCATGACCCCTGAAACACTTTCCCCCAGAGCTGACGTTGATCAATGATTCCTCCAGGAATTCGACAAGCTAGAAGATCTAGTTGTGAATCTTGATCAAGCCTTAGACAAAGCTCACTTTCAACAGTCAATCGAACTTTCTGCCTTGACTATTGTTGCAACTTCTGTTAAACCTAAATCGGTTCATTCATCTCCTCCAAACCCTTCATCTTCCACAACTTCTGTCACTTCCCTCCAATCATACATGTTGTTGTTCAGCCTCCTCCACTAATCATGGCAGCAAGATATGTTCCATTGGTGTTGGTTGCTCCTTTACATGCCATGCCTCAGGATTACCAGACCAGAATCCCTCAGTATGATAGTATTGGTCCTCTGAATGAACAACAACATGTTGACAAAATGAATGATTATTTTGATTTACAGGAAGTAGATGAAGATGATGTGCAGATGAGATTATTTTCACAGAGTCTGACCGGAGAAGTAAAAAAGTGGTTCAAAACCTTACGTGCTTCTTCCATAACTGATATTGCTACTTTTCATCGAAGTTTCCTTGACAGGTGGGAGGTAAAGAAGAATCCTCTTCAAATCTTGTTAGAATATCAGAATATCAGAAGGAACCAAGGAGAGACAGTGCATGATTATTTCACTCGTTTCAATAACCTATACAATGCAATTCCAACTGATATCAAACCACCTCAAGGTCTGGCATTGATAAAATTACCCGATGGATTCGACGCTGACATGTCGTATCAGCTAAGGGAAAGAAACTTTGCTACTCTAGAAGACATGCATAAAAGTGTCGTTAGTGTGGAAGAAAATCTTTTGGCCAGAAGGGCCAGGCAGAGAACAGAAAGGAGGGTCGCCATCAAGGAAGAGCCTTCTACTTCCTCATCAGATGACAAACTGGATTCTCTAGCCAAAGCTATAGAGAAAATGATGGAGAGACTCACTATAACTAACAGAAACCCACCTAGGGAGAACCAAGCTGCTCCTCAAATTCGAAACCCAAACTTCAGAAGAAATCCGCCCCAGATCCGACAGAGAGATCCTAGAGATCAAAGAGAACAGAGGGGGCATGATCAACAGATCAAACCGCCCCTCCAGGAGAATTACGCTGATGATGGGGAGGAGGTAATCGAGGAGTTTTATGACACTCATATGAACCTCATGGGCATTCATGATGATGAATCCATTTTTCTTACCCAGGAAGAGCACAATATCTTTCCCCTTTCACAAACAAAGGTCAATGAGGAAGTAGAGGAAACATAGCAACATGCCTTTGAGAATGCTATAATGGAGGTGCACAGGCAGTATAACCTGCAGAGCAAGAGGGCAAATGACAACCCTCCAAAGAACACTGCTGAAACAAAGAAGGCTATTGAAACAAAGAGAATAGTCGAAACTAAGAAAACCTCAGAAAAATCTCCCAAGAAAGTCCCTGAGAGGAATAATGCTAAATCTCCCGCACAAAAAACTCCAGAAATTCTACAAAGAGCAAATCAAACTGAAGTTTCATCAGCCAGTCAACCAAGTGCACCTGGCCACAGAACTCTGATATATAAACCATAAGTACAGACCCTAAGCAAAACTTCCACTACTTTCAGCCTTGAAGGGGAACTAGCTAAATTGAAGATTCCCATTCCCCTCTCCGAGCTGATGAACAAGAACGCTTACAGGTCGCAGGTGATTAAAGCTTTAAGCATCGAACCTGAGATAGGTACCAAGGCTTTGAATGTTGGATATGTAAATCACTCAGACACGGTAAATCTTGTTGATGATCGACTAGAGCTCCTGTTTGGTCCTGAATTTGATGGTCAAACTGATAATGGTGCCGTGGCACCTTTTTACATCAACCTAAATATCCATGACTTGATATTGCACAACGCTATGCTGGATTTTGGTGGCTCTCACACCCTGATGCCCAAAGCTGTGATGGAAAAGTTGGGACTCGAGGTCACCAGTCCCTACAAGGATTTGCATTCTTTTTTCTCGAGCAAGGTCAAATGCATAGGGATAATTAAGGATTTATGCATCACCCTAGCTCAAATCCCAACAAAGAGTATGGCAATGGATATAGTAGTTGTAGACATTCCCCCAAAATACAGTATGTTACTGTCAAGATCATGGGGAGCTAAGCTGAAAGGAACCCTGCAGCTAGATATGTCCTACGCCACCATCCTGGTATTCAGACAACAGAGGAGACTGTACAGAGGAACCCTGATGAAGTATATGGTCACCAATTAGGAAAATCCACACAACTACCCACTATACTCTGCACACTCTGATTTGGATTCTTTCATTCTTTACAATGATGGTAATTTGGAAGAACAAATCGCTCAGTTGGAAGACAATACGCATGTTCGAAAGAAGATAAAGCAATCATTGAGGCAAAAAATGCTGAAACCATGGAAAGCGAGGAACTGCCAACATTTTTTTGGAGCATGGATTTCAATGGTGTAGTGAGCAAAGAGGGAGCCGTAGCTGGAGTTTGGTTACATAATCACAGATCAAGGTATTCAGAGAGCCATTCCTACAAACTGATTTTCCAATGCACTAACAACATCGTTGAGTACAAATATTTGATCTCGTTACTAGATGGTTTCTCGGGCCACCCAGAAGATCAAGAGAAGACAACATTTACTACACCTTGGGGAACCTTCATGTATGTGAAGATGCCCTTTGGCTTGATGAATGTTGGTGCCACTTTTCAAAGGGAAATGGATATTGCTTTTGTGGACGAACTTGGAAGATTTATAGTTATATATCCGGATGATGTGACTGTATACTCCCAATCTGATGAAGAACACTTGCAACATCTTAGACACGTGTTTGAGAAGTGCATAAATTTAGGATTTCGTTAAACCCAAAGAAGTCTCTTTTCGGTCTAGAGGAAGGAAAGCTGTTGGGACACATAATATCTAAAGATGGAATTAAAATAGATCCCAGAAGGATAGACGCCATCCAGAAGGTGGAACACCCTAGGAACATCAAAGAACTACAATCATTCATTGGAAAAATAAATTTCCTTAGAAGGTTCATACCCAACTTGGCCGAACTTCTTAGGAACATCACTAATATGTTGAAAAAAGACACAAAAATCAGATGGAACACTGAATCCAAACAGTCATTTGAGCAGGTGAAACATGCACTCACCCAAGCCCCAGTCTTGATCAACCCAGATTACACCAAAGATTTTTATCTCTTCTCTTTTGCATCTGAACACACCATAGCAGTAGTGCTGTTGTAGAAAAACAGTGAAGGGTACGAACAACCCATAGCATTTTTTAGCAAAGCTTTAAGAGACGCTGCGTTGAACTACAACATAATGGAGAAACAAGCTTTTGCCCTGGTAAAGGCCATCAAGGATTTCAGAGTCTATATTCTCCATTCTCACACAATTGCATACGTTCCAAACACAGTGGTAAAGGATATCCCGACTCAGGATAATCCAGATGGTAGGAGAGGAAAATAGATTGCGATTATTCTGGAATATGACATTGAAATAAAACCTACTAAACTGATCAAAGGACATGGTTTGGACAAACTAATGGCTGAATCTAATTTTCATGCTCTAGATATTAATTTTTTGGCTGTAGTTGACGAACATGAAGAGCAGGCAAATCCAAATGTTAAGGAGGTATTCTTAAACTCTCCTTGGTACACAGACCTCATTTTTTTACTTCATAACTTACAACCTCCTCCTGGTTTAACTAAGACCAAAGCCAGATTTATCAAACTAAAAGGATTGAAATTTTGTATTCTAGAAGGTAATCTTTATTGGAAAGATCCTGGTGGTATTTTGCTTAATTGCTTGTTGAAAGAAGAAGATGACAAAGTTCTGCAGGATTTCCATGCAGGAGACTATGGTGGACATCTAAGTTGGAAGACCACAACTAACAAGATTTTAAGAGCTGGTTTCTACTGGCCTACATTGCTTGCTGATGTTCATCGAAAAGTTACTTCTTGTCATAAATGCCAGGTTTTCGAAGGTAAAAGGAAGTTTTTGCCTCTCCCCATGAAACCCATCTCAATTGAAGCCCCTTTCCAACAATGGGGTTTTGACTTTATTGGAGAAATACATCCGTCCTCCTCGAGCCAACACAAGTGGATCCTCATGGCCACAAACTACTTCACCAAGTGGATCGAGGCTGTGCCATGTAGGCAAGCTACTGACTCTGTTATCATTAAATTTTTAGAAACTAATATCTTGTCTCATTTTGGATGCCCTAGAAAAATTATAGCTGACAATGCAGCGACCTTCAGGTCCAAAAGACTCATAGATTTTTACAGCCAATACCACATTACTTTGGGACACTCAACAACTTATTATCCTCAAGGAAATGGGCGAGCTGAGTCCTCAAACAAAAGTTTGGTGAACATTATCAAGAAAACACTGCAAGAAAATAAAAAATCATGGCATAATAAGTTGGTTTTCTCTCTTTGGGCTGACAGAATAAGCACCAAAAGATCAATTGTCATGTCTCCATACCAATTGGTGTATGGTGCTGAAGCAATTTTTCCCCTTTCCTTAGGAGTCCCTGTCATGAAGCTATTGCAGGAAGTGCATGTAGATCCAAATGATGTCCAGAGGAGGATGAATCAAATGATCCACTTAACACAATCCATAGAGGAAGTCTACAACAAAACTTAGGTCATCCAGGAGAACATCAAAAAGATTTTTGACAGAAGGACTAAAGAAGATGATTTTGAGTTAGGTAACCTGGTTCTGAAATGGGATTCTAGAAATGAGGACAAGGGTAAGCATGGAAAATTCGATAGCTTATGGAAAGGCCCTTACACCATTCAGGCATTCAAAGGAAATAACACATTTTTGCTAAGAAACATTGATGGAACAGACTTGCGAGGTGGACCAGTTAATGTCAGGATGATGAAACATTATTTGCCACCCCAATAGAGATCTCATGAATCTATATCCATTGTACATACCATTTCCCTTTTCATTCAGGTTTTGTGTAGGTGATATTGATCGGGTGGTTGAAGCCAATAGAGAAGGCCCTAAGCCACTGACCAATGCCACCAAGTTCCCAAAATAAAAACAAAAAAAAATAGCAACAATAAAGCAATGGAGAAAACCTTTACAAACATCATAAAGCAGGTTCTTGGCACTTCACAAGGAGAGTACCATCCCCAGGTGGAGCCGCTGTTATATCCCTATAATTTATAGGATTATCTGGTGACTGGAATTTTTTTTCACTATTGATATATGTTGTCTTGCAAATAATATTTCATTCTTGCAAATTATTTTCAAAAAGAAAAAAGAAAAGAAAAGAAATGAAAAGAAGAAAGAAAAAAGAAAAGAAAAGAAAGAAAAGAAATGAAAAGAAAAAAAAAAAAAAGAATAAAAGAGGGCATAAAAGAAATGGATAAAAGCCCCATGCAATAATAATGACTTGATCCATACAATTTAAACATGGCCAAGTCCTTTTGAATTTATGTTGATAGTTTTAGTGAATAAGCCTGGTTAAATTGTTTAATCTTAACCAGGTAGTTAGGTTATCTAGTGAATAAATTTGATCAAACTGTCTAATCTTGATCAAATAGCCCCAGGGTAGAGTAATTTCTTAGCCCAACAGTCTAATCTGGGCTAAATGTGTAGGTAGGTAGGTTAGGACA
>ML778345.1:773505-798758 GCA_009831015.1 Picea engelmannii
TGAACTTTATCACGGATAATGTAATGCTTGATTTCAAATGTACTTCGTTTTGGAGCACTGGTCTTCTTTGAAGGCTTCATGTAAAATACATCATTGTTGGAAAACTGGAACATATCCATGTGGCACTTCTTCTGTCATCATGAGATTTGATCTTCTGAGTAATCATCTTGATACAATATCATGTTATAGGAAATCTTCACCACGCTTCTGCTGTGCACTGGAGGTTCTCCACCAAGTTATTTTCTTCCATCTGCATACAAGGGTCTCTTTCTGGTATGCCTCAAAGTCTTGAGATTGCTCTTCATATGCTCTTTGCTCAGTTGCTCTGGAAAACATTCTTTGCATTTATCTGATGTAGAACTCCAACTCATGGATGTTGATATAATGACTCATGTAGAGATATGTATGGTTTACTGGAACAAGTAATCATCATAGTCTTCTCCCTCCATCTGGGATAACCTCTAGTTCTAGATCTCGCAATGCTTTCACTGATAAGTCTTTCATACACTATTCTTCATCACGACTTTCAGTTCCTATGCTTGATTTATTTTATTGAGTTCATATCAAGCTAGCAATCTTGTGATTCTTAATACAATGACTGGTTGTTCTAGCTTCTCTTTCTTTCTTGGAATCTTCATGTTCTTATTGATGCTTTTCTTTAGCTCTTGGGTCCATGGAGTTTCTTATAGATTCCATGCCCTAAATATTCCATTTCTTTCTTTCATCATAGGATCACAGATGTGGATGGACAACCAGGGATACTTTAAGGCTTCTCTTCGAAGAAGACTTCTTCTGAGGTTGAACTGGAAACATACTATCTTTCATGGCTACTACCATGGATATATACTTCATCATCTTCAATGGATTATAGGATTAGCTCCCTCCTAATCCTTGCTTCATGTATGAGTGCATATAATCGACTCCCTCCATCTAACAGAGTCCATGATTTTGTTTGCATCCTTATTGTCTACTGCAATATATAATTGGCTCTCTCTGTCTGACAGAGTCCACGCTTCCATCTTGTTGTCTTCTACAAAATCGTTATAAGTCTTTCTCTGACTTATTTCTGTCTTTGCTTCTTCTGAGTCTCTTCATGATTGATTTGGTGTATTTCATTCTTTCATGTGTATTATCTAATGATATCAATCCTTATCTTGTTGTTCTTCCATAGGTATAGTTCTTCTTGGAATACATTATCTTTCAAGGGATAGATATACAAGATATGTACAGAGACAATACAAACGAGATATGTACAATAAATAAGAAGAGTATTGTTACCTTTAGAAGAAGAAGTCTCTTTCATCCTGCTTAGTCTTCTTTATAGGTTCCTTTTCTTCGACAACTGATGCTTCATGTTTCTCCTTCCTTTTCCTTAGCTCAGGACAATGATTCTTGTAGTGACCATACTTTCGACAGTTCTATTTCTGAAATGTCTTTCTCTTGATTTGGCTTCCTCCTTGAGCCAAACTTCCTTTTGTTCCTGAAGTTCTTGAATCTTGCTATGAAGGCTTGATCATCGTACTTCTTTTGGGGTTTCCCTTTTGCACTGATCCTTGATTATTCTTGAGCACAACAAGTCCAAAGTTCTTCAAATGTCGGATACTCCTTTCTTGTGTTCATGCTTGCGGCAAATGCATCCCACGTCTTGGGAAGACCATTGAGTACTATGTTTACCAATTCCTTCTCTGAAATGATCTCTTCAATAGCTTGTAGTTGATCTCTTAACTAAGAGATTCTCACAAAGTATGATGTTATGTTGTCATCATCATTCATCTTCATGTCACAAAGCTCATTCTTCAGACTCATGACTTGTCCAATGTTTCTGACTGAGAAGAGGTTTGTTAGGGCATCGTACATCTTCTTCGATGAGTCAAGATGAGAGATGTAAGGTATCAAGTGGTCTTTTACAGAGTCCACTATGATACTCATGGCATTGATGTCACCATCTTTGAACTTCTCCATAACTTCTACGTTCTGTGGTTCCTTCTCTTTTCCTTCTTCAAACATTGGTTCCACGATCTTTCCTTTCATGATATCCAACACTTTATTCTTGGCAAGAAGGATGTCAATCCTTGTCTTCCACACTATGAAGTTAGAGGCTCCATCTAACTTGTTCTTTGACTTCATAGAATAAGTCATGGCTGCTTTGACTTGGTCAAACCCTAGATTTGACCAAAAGCTCAAACTTCACGTCTTGGCTTTTTGAGAGTACCAGGAGATGCGCTAGGCTAGGGCGCACTGATCTATCTGGAGATTAGGTCAATCTCTTCACTTAAGGTGCCTCAACGAGAGCTTTAGGGTTTCTACAACTGCACCTGCTATTAACCCTAGCGACAGTGCTATGGTGACTGCTCCTGCTAGAAACCCTAGCGATAGTTCTTCAACGAGCTCAATATCCTTACGGCTATGTTTCCTTCCAGTGGTTAGACTGAATGAAGGAGGTGTGGGCCCATAACCTGTTAGAATATAAGTGGATGTGCTCATTTTACCATTGAGAATACCCTTGTCATCCAACCATAGGCCGAAGCCACCCTCTAAGCACCTTAACCTTGACAAAGAATCACTCCAGAATCAAACCCTAGGCTAGATAGCCAAACAAAGGGTAGCGCACCTTTCCCCAAGGATAGCGCATCAACAAGAGTTGATGAGATAGTCCAAACCCTAGCCAAGAGATATTCCAAGCCAAAACATAACTGTTAGCTATAACAGCTGCACCGTCAGCTCTCCTCAAACCTGTGCACAAAACTGGGCATTGCAGTGCGCACAAGTTGTTGCTCTGCAATTCTAAGACTGCCTGCCAGAATGAGCACTGGCCTCTTGTATTTATACTAATTCTGGCTAACTGCCTGGGCTGACTTCTTATTCTGGGTATCTGTCTGTTCAATATATATTATTATTTCTAGCCGACTTCTTCTTTTGGAGGCTAATAACCTAATATAAATTATCTTCTTGAGCCGACAAGTCTTCTAGGGTTATTAGCCAACTCATTAGGGTTTCTTCTTGGTTCCCGGAGTATTCTATCTTCGTCAGGTTTACACATGGAGGTTAATACCTCCCGCAACTAGCATAATTTGAACACCCCGCGCCCAACAGATACCCGTTTACTCAATTTTAACCCCATTTCCGCCATTCGAGCACTGCTCACACTCTCTGAGCACCAGAAAGCTCTTTTTCCTCACCTTTTCAAACAACAACCCAAACATAACCACTGCCTACTAATGCTTTTGTTTGAGTTTGCAGGTATCTTTTGAATCGATGGCACCGAAATCTAAAAGATCAGAAGTCGAGGAAAATCCATTTCTTCCACCTCCCGTCGATCTCGACTGGATCCCGCTAGCTGACAAGGATTACCTGATCTCAGAGACCAGGTGCGAATTCGATTTCGTCGAATTGCAGTCATGGTTTAAAGAGACATTCGTGGATCAAAGTGATGATATTGGGCTCTGGGAGTCCAATATCCCTCTGTATCTCTTTCCCCAAATCCACCATTTTCCCGAATTCGCCCTCAAATGCCAGGCTCATTACCTCCCCGATCAAACAACCACAATTTCATCGTCCGGAGAAACTCTGTTCTCTGTCACACCCAAGGCCATTGATCAAATGATGCAGATATCTAGAGCCGAATCCCACTCTCCACTCATAATGGAGTTCAACACCATAGATGTACATCCATCTGACCAGATGGATTTACAGAGGAAGATGGAGAAATGATTTTCTCAACATTAGCCAATGCTTCCACTTCTACTGCCAAATTACAGGTTTCTCTGAACAATGTTCAAACCCAATTAAAGATGGAGAAAATATCATCCTTTGCAAAGGATAACATGATTAAGTCCTTAGAAGAGTTGGTGCTCAAAATTAGGTATGACCCATCAAATGTGAAAGCAGCTGAGGATTTTCTCAAGAAAAAGAATGCTGACATAACATCTCTGAGGAAGCAACTGAAATTTCCAGCTACAGAAGACTCACAGGCCAAAGAGATAGCTGAGACAGAAGGGGAGAAGGAGGAATTGCTAAAGCTTATCATGGAACAAAATGCACAAATAAAAGAGATGGAAGCAGAGCTGGAGCGGTTAGTGAAGGAGAATGAACAAACAACACCTATGGAAGTCATCCCACTGAGTGCAGTTCCTCTCACAGGAGTTAGCACATCAATGGTATCAACAATCACTACAACAGAACTTCCATCAGCCACCCCACTGACATATATGGAAAAATTTGTAGAGCTAGCAAAATCAATGGAGGAGATGACCCTAAAAGGAACAAAGATCAATACACTGAAAAACGAGGTTGAGAATCTCCAGGAGCTTAAGTCTTCCTACCAGACAAACTACAACATTGAGAGGCAAACATCAGAAAATCTCAAGCAGGAAATACAACAGCTGCAAAAGCAAACAGTGGCGGGCAAAACACTAGCTGAAGTAAAGGAGAACATTTGTATGGACATCTCCAAGTCCATAAATGAAATTTGGCCCATGGTTCAAATTATGTTTGAACAACAGGAACTAGTGTTGAGGAGCAGGCAGGCCATTGACAAGATAAAGGGAGAGATGGGGGAAATGCCCACAGAAGCAAATGAAATCATTAGATTTCTGAATTCGAAGACTAGGGAAGAGCTAGAAGACTTGAAGATTGAATATAGGACGAAAACCATCCTCGAAGTCAAGAGGGTTCTGACTAAAAGAGGATTGATGTTGCAGCGGGAGGAGAAAGTCCAGAACATGGACGTCAGAGTTCAAAGGTTCTTCAACAAGATCGATGCCTTGCAAAAGAAAGACCTTCCTGGTTTACTGGTACTAAATGACAAGCTGATGACACTCTCTGACTACAAGCAAAAGATTGCCATGGTGGCCAAGGACAGTTCCAAGTTTTCAGGAATACAGGGAAACATAACAGACAAAACATTTCTAGAGACTTTGCAGCTGGACCTCAACATCCAACACGAGATCAAATATATTTTCATCACCAGGACGACGTTTGCTAAATATACACAAATGGATGAAATCTACCGAAGACTGCTCGAAGTCACCATTCCCAGTCAACAAAGATGGGAGGAGTTGTGCACTTTGATTGAATGAGAGATGAGGTGTACAGTCCAACTCAACATGCAGAGCAGTCAAAGTCACGTGAATGAATCACCAACGACCTTCCCCAAAATCAACATGAAAGATCCGACAAATCATCATCAGTTCCTACATTTTTGTATCTTGTTATCTAGTTAGTTAGATCTAGAATCTGCCATGTCCTGATCATTAATGATAGGGTCATTTGTAATTTTGATTATAAATACTTCGAACTTGGAAGTATTGAGGGTTGATCTTTACGTCCAAGCAAGCTGTAAGCACTGCAATTTTTATTAGAGATCTACCAGTAATAAAAGTGATGTTTCACAGGATTCCTGCGTGTTCGCTGTTGGTGAAGTTTTCTCCTCTTTGTTGAATGTCTATCTCTCTCAATACTCATTTTGTTTTTCTAAATATGATCATTTGAAAGTAGCGAAAGTTGCAGAATTTATCCTCGTATACTCTGTTTCTGACTTTTAATGATCTAAATGTTTTCTTCTGATGTTACAATTAAGAAATTCTTAAATGATTCTTGATTATACTTGATTATCTCATCTTTTCTTCTTTCCATCATTTTTATGCTAAAGAATCCAACAGTTGCATTTCCCCTGGTGAGAATATCTTTTAAAATCTATTAGTCGCTCTCTAATTTTATAAAACAGACCCCATAGCCCAATGGATGCGTAAATGACATTTCAACCATTTTTATAAAACAAACAACATAATCCCATTTATTTAACTAGCTTAACATCTAAAATCTAAAACAAAGTTAAATTTTACAAAGAGATCACTCTCTGAAACTGGAAGAGCTTGATCCTAGTTTCGAAGTGGTTGGATAAAGTTACCTCTGGTAAATTTCTTCTACCTTTCAACAACCTCTGGGAATTTACAGGGTGATAACAGGTTCGTATGGCCGACACCTACAACATACAATTGTTTCAATTGTTTCAATGGTTGTTGGCTGAGACCTTTGTTGAGTGTGATTATGATGAGGGTTCATTTTTGCTTGAGTTATTCGCCAGGTCAAATCACATGCTATAACTTCGTTTGAAACTACCTTCCGAATAAGGTTTTCTATCATGGGGAATTCCGATGATGTAGAAATCACTTAGCAACACCTTGATGTCGAACCCAAGGTGATGCAAACCACAAATTAAACAAAATGCCTTTTCATGCATACCCGATTCATCTTCTCTAAGCAAATAAGAAGAAAATTATTTGTGCTAGTTGTAGATGCAAATGGACATGGCATGTGCAATTCAACAACAAGATTTCTGTCAAAAACACGACATGTTAGCGTAGCATTCCAGTTTCTGGCAAGAAATTACTTTGTCATTCATGTTATTTCTACAATTGGAATACAATAATTAATATTTTCTATGAAATTAGCCAAATGTTATGAACATTAGACTCCATTAACTTACTGCCAAATTGGCGGTTCTGCTTGGGTCTACAATTGAGCAAGCATAGCGTAGAAGAGCCTTGAGAACTTAGTTATTTCTTGGGTCAACAATTGGGTAAGCACAGGGTGGAAGAAATGCTTATGACAACATCGCCATTACTCTCCGTGTATTCAGCGAAAGAGCGGGAACTGCACCACCAATGAATCTTTCTGGTGTGCTTCATTCATTTATCCCCCATGCAAATATCATACTAGATCTCCTATGTACATCATTTAGTGAATGAGACAACTCAATTTCAGAGAGCAAGTGGTTTTAACATATATAAGAGTGTTGTGTTGGTTTTGTCACACGGGTGAGAAAAAACTCAACACTTGCATGCTTAGTTAAGTCAGCTAAACAAGACAAAAGTTTATGAGTTGATTAGATAACCAAATACACATGAAACTAAGAAACAAAACTAAAAACAACTAAGAAATAAAAGTTAGAGAATCTTGGAAGAACTAGAACCATGAAAGCAAAATAAATGACCAATATATAGCTACCAATGGATCAATATATTGACAAGCTAAACACTGTAGAGAAAGGCAGGGACTTATGAGTCCCCTTTTCCTCCTTGGGAGGGCTCTTGAGTTCCCTAATAGAGAGCATTTCTCTTCATGCAATGGTAAGTGACAATGGTGAAGAAATGCAATGCCAATTCCCTCAAGAGGTGAGTGGAATGGCCCTTGCTATAGTGCTTGAATGGTTCAAATAGAAAAGAAGATTCTCAAAGAAGAATTCTTGCAACATAACAATACCTTGAAGTTCTTATTTTTTTAGCACACCCATGGCACATATTTATAGCATCCATTCATGGCAAGATATAATTGGTTCATAGTATGAACAAGGGGCCTTTTAGAGCACTTCCTATCCCTTGACCAACCTCCAAGCTAGATTTCGCTCGGATATGAGTGTCAAATTGTGTTGGGAGTTGGACTAGAAGTGGTTGAGAGGCTGTCAAGATCCATAAATGCGACTTTCATAGAAGTACACAACTTTTCTCGTAGACAGTCGTGCATCTTGCGTACAGTGAGCGCTGAGGGCTGTGTTAGCCTGCGCATTGTGCACACTGTTCCCACGCTTCCTTTGGTGAATTTGCAAACTTTGATTTTTGAACCAAGTATATAGTTTTTTGCCTTTTGGATGGATTTGGTGCTATAGGTGGACTAATTGTTGCTGGCATTGATGTCTTTCTTCAACCATTGTGTGCAATGCTGCAAATGATTTTTCAGTGATAACAAATGCCCCCTGATGTGTGAGGTTAGGAGCATACGTATGGTCAAAATACATCAATGTTTCTTTTGCTGAGAGTGCCATTGTAAGGAAGAGTGAAGAGAGGAACTTCAAGAACGATCCGTCGGAGGGAGAGGGAAAACTGTGGGACCCAAACCTTTCTCTAGGAAAAAGTAAAATCTCTGTACAAACGAAGCGGGCATGCCCCATGCTCGTGTCATGAAACCAAAATGTGTGACTATTAACTGAAGATGTATGATGATGTAGATCACTTCAGCGCCCTCGGGGGCGATTGCTAACGACATATGAAAGTTCTGAATGGTGAACAGGCTCTGAAGCGAGTAAAGGAAGACTGTAAGAAGTGTCAATGACTCCTATGCATTGATAGCCTAACAAATTCAGAGGTCTTTGGCTGGTATGAAAAACTGCAATGGTTGCATAGTAAGACCCACCGTAACATGGGAGTTTGCTAAAGTCAAATGTTATGGGGGTCAACGAAATCAGAAAGTAATGATGACTCTCTCTGTTTTGTCTAAGACTCCTCATTGAAAAGGTAATGATATTCAAGATATTGTCGCCCTTCTAGAAACTATGATGATGTAGATAGAAAGGGAGACACGACGCCAAGAAGCAAAGGGATTCTTAAAATCCACTGAGTAATTGATGATATTAGGTATTGACGAGTGACATGAATGAAGTCAAGATGCCGTGGGACTCAAGACTTCCCTTGGTTGGGAAATTTTGAAGGATGATTGGCAACAACCGTAAAACTATATCTAGTGTTAGGGGGACGACTAGATATGGGGTTAAACTATGCCAGAGGCTAACAAATTGGGAAAACTCAGAGAGCGTGGGTACATGGACTTAATATACTTGGGGTTCGTGAACAATGTCGGTATGAAAAAGAGTGGATGCCCCAACCAAGGGCAACATGGGTTGCTTTGCTGTGTAAAAGAAGGCCATCAAGGATGACGACTAAAAGCTATGTATATGTTGAAAACAAGGGATCTATACAATTACCAAAGAAATAAGGAATAATTTGGGTTGAGTATACAAATACAGAAACGGGTGCCCCAGTGAAAGATGGCTTGGCCTGTTTAGGGCACAAGTTTGTGAAAGATAATTGGTGGAGGGTGGGGGCCCCATGGGTGGGTTTTTGTATTAGGTAAGTTGATGGAGGGAAATCTACAGATGAGAAAACTGGTGGTGGATGAGGTGGAGGGATAATGAAACTACGGGGGTGCAGTCAATAGAACCAAGTGTAGGATGATATGACCTGGGAGTCCCTTGGGAAGGTTTGCAATATGATGAGAAGAAGCATGGGGTTCATTCTTGGAAGTGCAGAATACTATCGGGACTCCCAATCCTAGGGGGTGAAATCGGTATGAGTGTCAAGTTGTCGAGGGGAACTATGAATGGGACAACTCATGTGGGGGAGAGTGCTATCAGATGACGGTACCAAAATGTGGTAGAGGTGAAGATACTACAGAGCTTAATGTAGGGATCGTAAAGGTAAATGTCAGAGGGTGTGACGGGGATATGCAATTGATTTACAGAGGGAATAATTACATGCCAGTGTCAATCATATAATTGAAGGGGTTGTAATCTTGTTGAACAAGTACTTGCACACATGAAAACCAAATACTCGACGTGAACGATATTTGATGATAAAGAACATATAACAACTATTTGATAAAACTGAATGTGAGCATGTGTACTTGAACGTGGCATGAGAAAAATGCTCCTCCGGGGCCAAGTGCAGATGATAACCCAAAGAATGTGAATGTGTAGATGGCGGGATCAAGATC
Organism: Picea engelmannii; assembly: GCA_009831015.1. Lineage (NCBI taxonomy): Eukaryota > Viridiplantae > Streptophyta > Pinopsida > Pinales > Pinaceae > Picea > Picea engelmannii. The sequence continues at coordinate 783,052 of ML778345.1, forward strand.
CCATGGCTGAGAACAGATTGGAAAATAGAGGCTCTGGGCTCCTGTAACAAAGTGTGGAAGTTGGAAAAAAGGGGCTATATATGGATGGTGGGCCCACAATGCCTCCTCATTTGTACCTGTCACTGTTGCTGAGATTACGAGAGAACTATGAGGAGATTTCGAGATTGCGGGAGCGTGAGGCGACGGATCCGGGAGCGACAAGAGACAGGTTAGTGGCCCGTTCATCCTGTACCTTGTGAATTTTTTATTTTGTAGGTAGGGGTTGTACAGAGGGACGCACATAGGGTTTTAAGGGTAGGGGCCCACAAGTGCACGAGAAAAGGGGGAATACTCGCACACATGTGCACGGGTATAACCCAGTTTACCGCACATTATGTGCAGGTTTTTCTGGCACAGTCACGCAATGAGGAGTGCGTGGCTGTGGTGAGGAAACCTGCGCATAATGTGCAACTGTCCTTGAGGAAGCCGTGCATGTGGGCGCGAGGGTGGGACAGACAGACATGCATGAGATGCACGCCTTTCTTACTAACAATTGGGCACTCATGCGCAACTGTATGTTAGACAACTGCGCATTAGTGCACAACTGTACCAAAAACAGGCGTGCACATGTGCGCAACTGTTTCAGGGAAAACCACGCACTATGGGCAGGCTAAGGGGTTGTGATTTTTTGATTTTTTATGCCTTTTGATGGATTATGTGGCTGATCAGATGTTTCTGGGTGGATGCAGGTGATCAACAAACTCTAGTGCACGATGCCGGTCCACTGGCGGGAGCAGGACTGGGACCGATTACTAGAGGCTGCGAGGGCGCAACCCGACGTGTGTAGACACTTGGCAGCCTGCGGGTTGCTCAAGTTCTTAGATTACCTCCTTATACGGTCGCAGAAGTACCTACTATAGTTTCTCATTAGGATGTGGAGCACTGATATGCAATGCCTTCTTATGAGGGGGGAGAAGTTGACATTCTCTGCGACAGAGAATGTATATTTTTTGATGGGACTCCCATTCCGTGGGATGGCCCTAGCCGTTGATCCCCATTTGCCAGGGGAGGATCGAGTTGAGTCCATGGCGGCTCGACAATGTACTGGGCCAAACCCTATGTCAGGTTCGATCATCCGTATTAAGGCCTTTGATGACTTATTGACTGAGTGAATCGTAGCGATGGTGGTGAGGATCTATGGATCCTTAGGTACTTAACAAATCACTGGTGGTTCGCTGAGGGTGGTGGAGCAAGTCTTGGATGGGGACCCGTTTGCATGGGGTGTGCTGATGCACACCAAGATTATGTCCCAGCTGAATTGGTGTTGGCGAGCTGACTCTGGTGACTTTGCATTCGGGTCCATGTTAGTGGCCTGGTTTTTTGAGAGGGTGCCTCTATTGCGCCCGAGGATTCTTCTAGAGCCAGCGGGGTGACAAGAGCCACGACTGATGCGGTGGGCACACGTGTTGGCCCGTCATTGAGGAGAGGAGGGGGGCCACTATTTCACGACCATGGTCGCACAAGTGTGGCATCAAATGCCACTAGTGATCTTGCGATATCCATATGTAGGTATGGACTATCGACATGATCTAGACATGGTGCTTCCTCCTAGGGAGGACTGGGACCAGAGAGGTACGTGTTGTCTTTGTTTATGTTTTTATTTTGGTAGATAACATTTATCATATATGTATATGGATGTTGATATTATATCTGGTGTTTTTTTGTAGATGTTGGACCCCAAGGACGAGAGGCAGAGGTCGTCGGGTAGCTGGCTCGATGGGAGCCAGCTCGACAGGAGCCTGCAGAGCCGAGGGCTGGATAGAGGCATCAACGAGATGACGCTGGTGCTGGACTAGCTAGAGAGCCACATGGGGATGCTACGACCACTTTAGAGGATCTACGTAGATGGTTCGAGTGGGTCTTGCAAGGTGTGCCTGAGGCCATATGGGCTCATATCTAGGACGAGGAGGTCCTGGACCAGTGTGTAGGGGTACCCGTAGAGTGGTGGACATTGATCCTCAGTGGCGGGGGCAACGATGACTGGTCGACTGCCTCATGGAGCTGGAGGGCCCCTAGCTGGTGGGGCACCTCTGACTGACAGAGGACCTAGGGGGGGAGCTCTGGGGGCACCTTGCATACCGATTTTTTTATTTATATGGGTTTATGGGGCTAGTTTTGTATAGGGTATTGGATACCCATTTTTTGTACTCATAGGGATGATGGGACTCACGAGCATACGAGCAATTGTATATGTATTTTTTGTAAAACATTGTATGACCTTGATGATATATATATGATGGATATATTTTGACCATTCATGTCTTTATGCTTTGTGTTTTTATGATGTATGATGTCTATTGTTATGTGTTTTGATAGATGTATGATGTTGTTTTAATGTGATAAATGCCAATCTAATACTAGGTTAACTATGTGATCTTCTACTTGATTGAGGTTTCTTTGAATATGTGTAAATGTGACAGAATCAAAGTTGTGAGATAGGATTCTAACTTGTAGGTATTTTTAGAAGAGGCAAGGATTGTGAACACGATACACGTTGTTGAGCTGCAGGACGACAAGTTGGGAATCTAATAGAACGCTAATGTGACGAATGTGGCGGTGACTGGCCTAGGCGAGGAGACCAATGACGACATCATATTTGGCTTGGTTATTGGCGGCTGAGCCAAAAAATATGCCACTGGAATGAAGTAGGATATGTGAGGGGGTAAATATGCCCCAAGCAACCGAAGCGAGATTCTAGGTCCAACGGCTGGCTATGCTTAGGTAGAGAAACTTAAGGTAGGGGGCTATGCTTAGGCGTAAAACTTCTTTAAGTACAACTCATTGACAGGTTCTTAGAGAGGGTAGCCATCTGGAGAGGCCAAGATGTAGGTGCCATTAGTGAGGCAATGTTGGATGATGAAGAGGCCATGCCATAATGATTCAAATTTCCCATGGCCCAGAGTGTCATGGGCGATATCATAGGCTTACACGAGATCAACTTCGTTGAATGAACGAAGGTTGACATGGCGGTCGAAGGTGGCTTTGGACCATTTTTTGGCTACCTCATTGTGTTGTAATGAAGATCGACGGTCTTCATCAAGTGACTTTAAGGTCAGCAGGCGCTGCTCCATTGGAGCAGTGTCAAGTAAGATCTCTATGACAATGCGTAACGTGGGGATTTCACACTCGATAGGGAGGGTGGCTTCGATCCCATGGACGAGGTGGAATGGTGTAAAACCGGTGGCAGTTTTGACTGTTGTGCGATAAGCCCATAATGCGGAAAACAACATATGATGTCAGTTGGTATTATGTTTGTTGATGGTACGTTGTAGCATGGTCTTGAGGACTTTGTTGACAACCTTGACCTGCCCGTTGGACTGAGGGTAGTATGGGGAGGTGAACTCATGGGTGAAGCCTAGTTTGGAGGAGAGTTCTACAAAGATCTTGTTCTCAAAATGTTTCCCATGATTAGAAACTAACTGTCGTGGGAATCCAAACTGGGTAATGACGTGGTTGAAGAAAAAACGCGCTGCTGTGTCATCAGTGTTGTTAAATGTGGGCATGGATTTGACCCATTTGGTAAAGTAATCCACTGCCACGACAATGTACTCGTGTCCATTACTAGATGGAGGATGGAAAGTCATGAAGTCTATGCCCCATTTATAGAAGGGGCCGACTGTGATGACTGGGTGTAGAAGAGCTGGTGGAGCTCGTGCTTTGTTTGCATAAAGCTGGCATTTGTTGCATCGCTTGACAACGTGGATGCAATCATGAAACAAAGTGGGCCACAAGTAACCTGCTTGAATGACTTTTTGGGCGGTGGACATACCCTATAGGTGACCACCGCAAGTGCCCCTGTGGAAATCGTTCAAGACTCTGTCGGCTTCATCAATGGTAAAACATCGCCGAAGAATGGTGTCGACCCCACGTTGATAGAGAATGTCTTTGATAAGGAGGTATCGGGGGGCCTGATGGTAAATGCATTGACGATCAAATTGAGAGAGATGAGACCCAAACTTCTGCATACGAAGGTAGACGAGGAGCTCGCCATACCAAGGGTCATCAGAGGGGATGAAGAAGAGGTGTTCATCGAGGAAATCCTTATTGATGGGGGAATATTTAGCGTCCGAGGGAAAATCCGTAATGAGTTCGGCTAAGACGAGAGCTTTCTTGCTTTTTGGAGTAGAGAAATCTAGATCACATTCCTGGAGGATAACGATCCATCGGACAAATTTTCCATTAATCTATCGTCGACTAAGCAAGTACTGCATAGGGTTGGAATCTACTACGACCTTGGTAGTTCGAAGCAAAATATAATGTCAAAAATTTTGGACTGTGAGGACAACTGCTAACGCGAGTTTCTCATCATGATTATACTTTAGGGGTGGTCCTTAAATATTTTTACTGATGTAGTAAATCACATGTTCACACCCATCATCCCCTAATTGGATGATGACGCCTGCTACGGATTCAACTGAGGCAGATAAGTAGAGGATGCAATCACGATCATAGTCTGGGGACTAATCAAAGGGGCATTGGATAAGGCGGCTTTTAAATCATCAAAAAATGTTTGAGCATGTTTGTCCCATCGAAATGGGATATCATGATGCAATAAGTGGAGAAAACCATGTGCACGAGTGGCGTAATCTGGGACAAAGCGATGTAAAAAGTTGGCTTTGCCTTGCAAGCTCTACAATTGGCGTAAATTCCTAGGTGGTGGTATTTATGTGATATCTTGGACCCTTAAGGGGTCCACCGTGATTCCATGTTGGGAGACAATGAACCCAAGGAGGTGCCTGACAGTGACGCAAAAGACACACTTGAGGGGGTTCGATTGTGCACATGGAGGCTGGGGTAGGAGGGTGAAAGGCCTCTTGTGAAAGGAAAAGTGCTCGATGATGGAGCGCATTGCATGGGCAATCGGGGGTACTGAGTTCCTCCAAGATATCTTCATCGCAGTGGAAAATGCGAGAAGATAGGGGATCCTGAGAGATGGTAGGGGGAACCGTCAATGGGTAAGTGGTATTGTCCTCAAGGGGTGAGGACGTAGAGATGATATCGTGTGTGGGGTGTGATGGCTTGCTTGACATAAACTGAATGCCACGATATTGTGGATGGTACCTCGTTCGCTCGGGGACTGACAACGAAATATAACGAATGTCAGTGATGTGAGCCTTTGTGGGGAGTGACAGAGAGGGCTCTGGCCGAAATGTGTGGCATACTGTGGCTAATGTTTGGCGGAATTGAGGTAGAGCTGGGAAATGATGAGTGTAATGGCAAACATATGGCACATGCAAAATTGGTTTGTATCCCTTTCTTGCGTGTGGTTGAGGACTCCATAGTAGCGATGGATGTACTTGGTGGAGTGGCAAGCAATGGGGTTGATTTAGGGAGTTGAATAAGATTGTGCAACTCGGGAAGAGTAGGACATCTGTTAGTGGTTTGTCCTTCTCTTTCGCATAGTGGGCAAGGGGGTTGAGCTTGGGGAGGGAGCAGAGCTATGGGCTTGTTCTTCCTTCATCTGCCCCCAATGGTAGTGGTGTTGCTGCTAGTTAGGGGTGGTGTGGTAGGAGCCTGCACTGGGATATGCATCGGTAATCCCTTTGTATGAGGAGGGAGAGATGGTGGAGGAACCATAGCAGGTGGATGGAGATACCATATAGGGATGGTGAGAACCATGTTTGGAAGGGTGAGAGTAGCAACTACCTGGAATGCTTGGACTCCAGGTGGGGAGTAAAAAAAGGGAATTTGGGTAATGGCTTGGGGGACTGTCTCCCAAACCGGGATTTTCCCTTGGAGGGGGAGGGGGAGGGGGCAGAATCCAGGACANAGGGTGAGAGTAGCAACTACCTGGAATGCTTGGACTCCAGGTGGGGAGTAAAAAAAGGGAATTTGGGTAATGGCTTGGGGGACTGTCTCCCAAACCGGGATTTTCCCTTGGAGGGGGAGGGGGAGGGGGCAGAATCCAGGACAAGTGGTGCAATGGAGTTCACAGGGAACTCCTGAGGTAATAGTTCTTCAACTGGTGTAATTTCGATGTGGGAAGGGGCCTATGTGAGATGAGTATTGTCTCTGATATCTGTTCCATTAGAAGACACTATACACACTTGTGCTGAAATAGAAGGGTGTAGGAGAGGTGGTGCTCCATGATATGCCCCCAACAAGGATGGGTCCTTGAATATTCCAGGACCCATGTCGATGACCGAAAAAGCATCTGAGATAGTGTGGACAAGGGGGAGAATGTTATCAATGTTGGCAGAATGATTAGTCTCGTAATGTGTAAGTTGGTCGATGGTGACGATTTTCTCGTTGTGGGGGAACATCATCGTACGAAACACAGAAGAGGCTACCGCATTCATAACATACATGTAGCTACGTCCGAACAAGATATTGTAATCAAGTGAGGCATCAATGACTTCAATTTAAATCAGGATGGGTTTTCCCCCAAGCTCTATGGGGACATTTTGGAAGAGCCCTTCAGGTGATGATGGCCGACCGTCATAAGCTCTTGGGGTGATGGCATAAGGTACTAACTCAGTTGGGTCGAGTTTCTACCATACTACTTTGGACATGATGCATGTGGATGTACTTTCAATCGATGATGCACCGATGAATTGTGATGTTCTGAATCTTAACTGGTATCTGAAAAGCTACCAGGGCGGGGAGGTGTGGTTCTCCGCTATTTAGGTCAAAGGTGATGAGTCGAGTATGAGCTGGGTCGACTTCCCCCAAGGAGGAAAGCAATGATTTACATTGTGATGGACAGGTTTGGAGGACCTCCAACACAGACATGGCTATATGAGATTGTTCTAAGTCATCGACCAGACTATAGTTATAGGCTTCCCTAACATGAGGGTTATGTACGTTCCATCATAAAGGCATACAAGGTATACAAGGGTTTGGTTCAGTGTTAGGGTAGAGAATCATCAATGGTTGTCTGGCTGTAGTGGGAGTTGCTTTTGAGGTGGTTGGGGTAGAGTTAGGAGGCATGCCATATTGACGACTGCATGTTTGCAAAATAATCTCTTCTTCGCTGGTAAGGAGGATATTGCGATCAACAAGATTGTAAGGTTGATTGGGAATTGGGTTTTGATATTGCCCCATTTGTGGTGGGGTCGAGATTATCTCCTGTTGGGTATTAATCACACCTTGGTGTGGAATAGGGTTTTTCAAAATGGCCGGAGGTGGTGGTTGCAAATAATGTTGTGGGGCCTGCTGAGGGGCAAGCGGTGTTGGAGGGCGTTGCGTGTTCATATATTTTTCATCTGTTTGAAATCGACAATTTGGGGGCAATGGTGAGTATAATTTCCATACTCACCACATAGAGCGCAAGGGAAGTTAGTTATGAGGTCATTATGCTTCCCTTGTCGTGGTTGATTGTTATTGTTGCCCCCTTGGGGGTTTTGGTTGCCTTGATTCTGGTTTCCCCCAACGAGACGATTTTGTTGGAGGTTATTTCCTCCTGGCCCCGGGTTGTTATTGTTTCGGTGTTTTCCTTTCTTCTTGTCATTATTTGGCTAGTGGGATGGATTTTTCGTATTCAATTGTTCAAAATTCTGAACTTGTTGACTGGGAGAGGGCTGAACAAAATTAACGCCGATGTGTGGTTGTCCTGGTGGAGGAGAAATCGACTGGGGGGGACCAGAAAATGGTAAATATGGATTATTTCATGGAGATGATCCATATGGCATGTAGGAAGTTGAATCACTTCCACTATTGCTAGGGTTATATGCGGGGGTTGAGGGTGAACACGTACTAGGTTGAGAGACCAAATGCATCATGGGTACCGGTGGGGGTCCCCCCAATAGTGGAGGGGTAGCAACATGATATGATTGTTGGTGAGTGGGAGGAGGGTAATAAGACGTCCCTTCATATGGTTGCAGATATTGATGTGCACCATAAGTGGGTGACAGGTGACCGTAAGGGTTGAGATGGATCATAGAACCAATCAACCCATCCACAACGTGGGACATCCCAGGTTTGTCCTGGCCAAATGGTATGGGTCTGGGTGCATCAGGAAATAGTATGTATAAGTAACCTGATTGAGCATAGATGAGGTCAAACTATTGGGCCTTGCTAATGGCTTCATCTTCTGACTAAGGAAAAGTGGATGCTACATCTTTGGCAATAATAGAGACAAGCGATTTAACAAACCAATCAAGGTGTTTTTCTTTGGTGGTTTCTTCTTTACACAAACTACGTCGTCGACGCCATTCATGGACGTGGTCGACGATATGGATAGCAATGGTTTGTTTGAACTTGGACAGAAGTTCTAAGCCAGTATCATGACGAATTGATAGTTGGAAAAATGACAAAAAGGCCTTGGCCAATGATTCAAAGGTTACATGGGACCCTGATTTTTCGTCCACATACCATTTGGTTGATGAACCAGTGAGAGTTCTGCGAAATAACCTCAAGCAGATGGAATCATCCATAATGTTGTTTGATGAGCACCATAAGTGGAAGGTCATAACATGGTTGGTGGGATCTTCCCCTGGTTTTCCTTCAAACTTTGGAATATCTAAAGGCAATTTTGTAGGCATATTAGGCCAAGTGGCATCATGCAAAATGGGATCATTCATGAGTTTGGTTAAATCAAGAATGTTGAGGGATGCCAAGTATGGCATAGGGAGATTTAGTGGAGGATTATTTCCAGCCATTGTGTGTAGGTAATGAACATGTCCCTTGAGAGGGATTTGGTGGGCTTGTACTTCTCCCTTGAGAAGAAGTTTGACCCCTGTCTCCTTGTGAAGGAGAACTAATAGATGGATGACCTTGGGTATTTGACCCAAGAAAAGTGGAACCAAGTAAATATGATCACAAAATAGTAGCACTCACTGGGGTGTGAGATGGTTGAGTTGGTGTGTTGGAAAGACTAGGGACTCCTCTTAGAATAGGAGGGAGATTCTGCAAGCGTCTAGAACTACAGAGATTCTGTGGTTCCCCTATGGTTCCGACAAGCAAAGTGAATGTGTGCAAATGGTGACAAGAGAGAAATAAATGAACAAGAGATTTGTATATTTTTGACCTTCACAAGATAGTATAACTCACAATTGCAAGTAATCAAATGAACATCATACATAAATCCACTGTAAATAAACAAGTATGTGGATATGTGGATTTTGTCCGTGTGGGGGAATAATAATTTTTTTTTCTCATATCCTAAAAGACTTATTGTCCTTCCTCTCAATTTAGCACTAGGCCTTCCAATAGAACTCAACAGTGGGGTCTAAAGCCACTAGAAGAGGAACTAGTGAAGGTTGAAGTAATCAGTTATAATGAGGGGTAGAGTGTGCATATCCTAAAAGATCTGGCGATATTTTCCAATAGCCACACAAAATATGATCAAGGAGCGATTGTAGCCCACAACCACCACCTGGGTAGATATCCTATGTTTGGTCACTAAGTACCTCGATCAAAGTGCAACATTTAGATTTTGGGCCTAAGAAATAGGTCACGGGCTGGATGCCCTCACAAGAGTTGGGTGACTCAAGGAGGGATGCGTAGAACAACTAGACCTCGACCTTCGACCCTTCATGAGTATCTTCCTGCCTTATGGTATAGGAACACTTGACTTGGAGGATTTGAAAGATCCCTATTCTCAACTTCTATTGTTTCAAAACGTGAGAACCTGATAATGAGGGGTTATCTGGATGCTTACCCCTGAGATCCTACCTAGACTAAAAATTTCTTTTGGCACCTCCTGTAGAATAAAATTTAGTACATTTTTAGAATTTTTTAGATGTGGTGGGCTGAGAGATTGGGGTCATGGACCAACCTCATTTGAATTAAATTAGTGTGGATAATCTCCAAAGAAGTAGTCGGATATTTCAGAATTCCTTTTAAGGAAGCCTACTTCGACCTCCACTATTCTAATAGAAATTATGTGTGTGATGAGTGGCTTTGTGTGCAAGAAAATGAAAAGTGTGCAAAGATTTTTAATAAGTTAAGTGTGAGATTGCAACATGTGGACTTTCTGTGGTCCTTACAAATCTTCTTACCTAGCTTACTATGTTTCTTTGGTACAACCTTGCAGAATATTTAAAGCACTAAAGAACTAGCAATGTGGACATATGGGTCCTTACAAATCCTTTTAACTCCCTAGAATGTTGTCTATACTAATAAAACTTTTGAAACTTTCCTAGAATTGTAGACATGTGGGCATGTGTGGGTCCCTTACTTTGATCTTTTAAACTTTCCTAGTGTGTTGTCTAAACTAAGAAAACATTTAGAAACTATCCTAATATTTTAAACATGTGGGCATGTATGGGCCCTTACAAAGCTTTAAGATGATTTCCAAAACTAAGAGGAACCCTACGAGGGCTCTATCCTCTCCTAAATGATTTGTTAAGGGAGATGAAATGTCATTTCAACCACCTTTTCTAATTCCCGATATCAGAGTAGGATGCAGGGGAAGAGGGTACTTGATGGTTAAAATTGATTTCTAGTCCCAAATTAATTGATTGTGTTTGCAAAAACAATAACTTCACTCAAAATTTTAAATCCCAAATGAGCCATCCATGTGGCAACAAAGCAAAGAGAAGAAGAGTGATTCTTTTTACCCCTATGTGCTTATGTTAGCCAACCCTTGTTGTGAGAAAGGATTCTAAGTGAAGTGTAATTTCTTTACAAAGTGCAGGAAATTAAAATCTGAAGGCTAGGGGCCTTCAAACCATTCATAAAACCCTTAAAATTTGAGAAAAGTGAACTTATGCGTGGGCTACAGTTCTGACAAGCGCAAAGAGGGCGCAGAGGAAAGAAGTCTGTCATGTGCACAATGCGCAAAGTGTGCATTTGTGGGTCTTAAAAGCCACACACTTTCAGTCACGCATTGGGAAAGAAATTTCCAAGTGAAATTCTCTTGCCCTGGCTCTGAATTTTGACTTTGGAAGGTTGGACTAGGCCGGTTTTGGTACCTACATATCAAAACAACGAAAATAAGTGCTTTCAAGACTTAAATAGGGAGGAATTTGATACCGATCCCCAGTATGGTCGTCAATCTATTGTGTTGGTTTTGTCACATGGGTGAGAAAAAACACAACACTTGCATGCTTAGTTAAGTCAACTAAACAAGACATAAGTTTGTGAGTTGATTATATAACAAAATACACATGAAAATAAGAAATAAAAATAAAAACAACTAAGAAATAAAAGTTAGAGAAGCTTGGAAGTTTTAGAACCATGAAAAGCAAAAAAAATGACAAATATACCAATGGATCAATATATTGATAGGATAAACACCGTAGAGAAAGGTAGGGACTGATGAGTCCCCTCTTCATCCTTGGGAGGGCTCTTGAGTTCCCTAATAGAGAGCTCTTCTCTTCATGCAATGGCAAGTGACAATGGTGAAGAAATACAATGCCAATTCCCTCAAGAGGTGAGTGGAATGGCCCTTGCTATAGTGCTTGAATGATTCAAAGAGAAAAGAGGATTCTCAAAGAAGAATTCTTGCAGCATAAAAATACCTTGAAGTTCTTATTTTTCTAGCACACCCATGGCACATATTTATAGCATCCATTCATGGCAACATATAATTGGTTCATAGTGTGAACAAGGGGCCTTTTAGGGCACTTCCTATCCCTTGACCAATCTCCAAGCTAGATTTTGCTCAGATATGAGTGTCAAATCGTGTTGGGGGTTGAACTATAAGTGGTTGAGAGGCCGACAAGATCCATAAATGCACCGTTCAGAGAAGTGTGTAGCTTTTCTCGTAGATAGTCGCACATCTTGCACACAGTGTGCGCTGAGGGTTGTGTTAGCCAACGCACTTTGTGCACGCTTCCTTTGGTGAATTTGTGCAATTTGATTTTTGAACCAAGTATATAGTTTTTTGCCTTTTGGATGGATTTTAGTGTTGTAGGTGAACTAATTGCTGCTGGCATTGATGTCTTTCTTCAACCATTGTGTGCAATGCTGTAGACGATTTTTCAGTGATAATAAAGAGAATCAAATTCAAAGGAGGTTTTAACATATATAAGAGAATCAAATTCAAAGGAGGTTTTAACATATATAAGAGAATCAACTTTAAAGGACAAGCATGAGTAGTAATGAAAGTGGGTGGAGAGGGGAAGTGGGCTATGTTGATATTATGGTAGTTGCGGGACGTATTAACCTCCATGTGTAACCTTTGACAAGACAAGAATATTCCGGGAAGCAAGAGAAACATTGGATAATAACCCTAGGAGACAAGTCGACTCAAGAGAATATTTAGTATTGAGTTATTAGCCTCCAGAAAGAGAAGTTGGCCCARTCAAGTGAGATAGAGCAGTATAAATAGAGGGCRCTAGAACTCATTTGTCACACTCACTCTCACAATTGCATAAGACTAGTGGTGCACAATTTTGGAGAGGAGCAACAGCTGCAACTGCAGCTGCTGCAATTTGCATTTCGATTTTGGATTGGACTTTATCTTGGTTATGGTTTGGAMTTTTTTCTTGGTCTTTGGTTATACTTTCTTGGTGCGCTACCTTGGTTGGCTATTGGATTGCTTCAAGAATTATTYTGTATGTCAAGGTTAAGGTGCTCGGGGGTGGCCTTTGTGCATATGGTTGGGTGACAATATTGGTGTATTGTCTATGGTGAAACGAGCACACCTATTTTTCTRACAGGTTATGGGCCCACAATATCTTCAAACAGTCTAACCATTGGAAGATAGATTGAGATTATTTGCTCAGTTATAGTTGCAATTGCAGTCAAAGTTTTGTTGCATCAACAAAACCCTAAACCTCTTGTTAAGACACCTTAAGTGAAGAGCTTGACCTAATTCCTGGATAGCCTAGTGTGCCCTAGCCTAGTGCATCTCCTGGTACTCTCAGCAAGACAAGGCGTCAAGTTTGAGTTTTTGGTCAAAGTCAATGGTTGATCAAGTCAAAGAAGTCACGACTTACTCGATGAAGTCAGAGAACAAGTTAGATGGGGCTTCTAACTTCAAAGCATGGAAGACAAGGATTGACCTCATCCTTGCCAAGAATAAAGTGTTGAATATCGTGAAAGTCAAGATCATGGAACCACAGTTTGAAGCAGGAAAAGAGAAGGAACCTCAGAACGTTTCAGTTATGGAGAAGTTCAAGGAAAATGACATAAACACTATGAGTATCATAGTGGACTATGTAAGTGACCACTTGATACCCTACATCTCTCATCTTGACTCCTCTAAAAAGATGTACGATGTCCTAACTAACCTCTTCTCAGTCAGAAACATTGGACAAGTAATGAGTCTGAAGAATGAGCTTCATGACATGAAAATGAATGATGATGACAACATAAGAATCCCTCAGTTAAGAGATCAACTACAAGCCATTGAAGAAATCATTTCAGAAAAGGAACTGGTAAATATAGTACTCAATGGACTTCCCAAGACATGGGATGCATTTTCTGCAAGTATGGACACAAGAAAGGAGTATCCCACATTTGAAGAACTTTGGACTTGTTGTGCGTAAGAAGAATCAAGGATTAGCACAAAAATGGTCCAGATCGAACAGTCATTTTCGTAATGAAAATGGTCCGATAGATTGTTGATGCACCATAGACAACGATTCCCCTTGTGGCCAGTGTGGGGGAATGGTCTAGGACAATCTTTCTTCTTGGCATACACTCTAAGTAGTGGTCAAGTAGAATGGTCTACCTCATCGGACAATGAATCTTTCGAAGTTCACAGTTGTGAGAAATTTTGAAGAATGGTCCGTTTTGGAGGTCGGTGCAGGACAATCATTTCCATAGGAAATGGTCTGAACAATTATTCCCTAGGGAAGACTCATTCTCTCCAGGTTGCACTTTGATTAGGGCTGGAGGAATGGCCCAGTTAGGTGAATGGTTTAGGTTCAACAATTGGGGATAGGAATCCCCTAGGGCAGACTCATTCTCTCCAGGTTTCACTGTGATTAGTACCGGAAGAATGGCCCAGTTAGGTGAATGGTCGAGGCTCAAAAATCAGAAACAATTATTCTTCTATGCTTGGGAAGAATACTCTAGATAGCCCATGGCTAATGTTTTACTTTCTGAGGGCAGATTCTCTTCCATATCTCACAGATGTGAGTGGAAGAATGGACCAAATAACTCTGTTTGTACCATGATATTGTTATGCAAGTTGATATCAGATGATATGATTGTTGTAGAGACTGTATGTCTTTAGACAATAGTTGTATGCTACTGTGGTGGATGTGATCCACTAGTAGTGATTGTATGTCATTGGTTAGTAGCAATGTGCTAATGAGAGTGGTTGTGTACCACTGGATAGTAGTTATATACTACTATGAATAGACAAAGTTGTGTTCTATTGGATGTCATTGTTTTGATTTCCATGGAGACTATCTAGTTGGATAGTGATGATGGTGCTCATGATTTGATCATGAGATAGCCCGCGTGGCTATGATGATATTACTTGTTGAATGGTGTGTTTGTGCTCAAGACCATTGCCTTTAATACCTCCCTAGCTAGGAGGGAGTGTTGATATTATGGTAGCTGCCCGAGGTATTAACCTCTACGTGTAACCTTTAACAAGACAAGAATACTCTGGGAAGCAAGAGAAACCCTAAAACGTTGGATAATAACCCTAGGAGACAATTCGACTCAAGAGAATATTTAATATTGAGTTATTAGCCTCCAGAAAGAGAAGTCGGCCCAGTCAAGTGAGCTAGAGCAGTATAAATAGAGGGCGCTAGAGCTCATTTGTCACACTCACTCTCACAACTGCATAATACCACTGGTGTGCATGTTTGGAGAGGAACTTCAACTGTAGCTGTAGCTGCTGCAATTGACATTTCGGTTTTGGCTTGGACTTTCTCTTGGTTATGGTTTGGACTTTCTGCTTGGTCTTTGGTTATTCTTGCTTGGTGCACTAGCCTTGGAGAAAGGTGCGATACCTTGGTTGGCTATTGGATTGCTTCCAGAATGATTTTTTCTGTCAAGGTTAAGGTGCTCGGGGGTGGACTTTGTGCCTATGGTTGGGTGAAAATATTGCTATATTTTCTATGGTGAAATGAGCACACCTATTTTTCTAACAGGTTATACCTTTCTTTCTCGAAGAGGAAGGAGCAGAACCTCATGCTTACATGCATGATGGACAGCTTCAGAGAATTCAAAGGAGACGAGATAATGCGATCTACCTGCCTACTTGGTAAGACCTTTTATGTTTCATAATTCTTTGTATTGTGAGAATTTTATGCTTCAAAATTCTTTGGATCGTGAGAACTTTATCAGAGGTAAAATTGAACCTTAAAATGTTGCAGATTACCCCAAAGTTGCTGTGAAAATATAACTTATTGCTATTGTTTTGAGGATTCAATTTCCACCCAGGCCTTCCACTTATTGATCTGCAAATTCAATTTCCACCCAGGCTTTCCACTTATTGTTTTGCAGATTCAATTTCCACCCATGCATTTACGTGGGACTCAACTTGTTGAGAAGGAAAACCATCGTATGCAAAGCGAGAGATAGGGTGAGTTGTTGATGGATTGGGATTGAGATTTATCATCTAATTATTCTTGGGACTAAACCTACATTGATGCACACAAATCTTGCATGTTGCTCACCCTCTGTTGCTGGGAATGTAACTTGACTAAAGAACCCAACTGGAGAAGGGGAGGGAAGAGAAGAAACATTAAATGTTAACAAATTAATTCTATATCTAGAGATAGCATTAGTTAGCCTCAAAAGATATACACCTTAATGTAGTAATCATTTCCTAAGTTTCAAATGAAAGACTTTGCATATCTTCTCCTTCTACCTCG
>ML778345.1:849467-877090 GCA_009831015.1 Picea engelmannii
TATATAGAAGACTAGGAGGTATAATTACAACTAATGGCCTAAAGCCGACATAAATAAAATAACATTACTAATATAATATGCCCCAATTAAGGGGTAATGAGCCAATATTAGGGCTTAACATTGTCTCAGTGGCAAAATACATTTGAAATACATGTTCAAGATGTTGATTCATTTTCTGGTTCTTCTTGAATTTCAACTTGACTTGGTGCGTTATCTTCAGTTCCATTGGCTCCGCTTCCCATACTTCTTGGTCCTCACCAGATTGTCCAACTCGAGAGATTCTTGTAATTTAATTGTTGGATCCTGAATTAGAATGTTGGGGTGTTTCCCTTGCTCTCAGTTGATTGCATTCTTGTTCTAGGGTGTCAATACATCAAAGAAGCCTTGCTACTGTCTGCTCTAGCTCACTGATCTGTAGTCTCTCTTCCTCTCTTACTCTTGATTGATTTCATTCCTATTCCATGGAGTCCATCCTTTGAAGAAGCATTGCCACTGTCTGCTCTACGACGCGGGTCCTCTGCCTCTCATGCTCTAAAGTATTAGTTCTATGAAAGGGGACATTTATCGTCTGTTCTATGTTGTTGAACTTGGTTGCAAATTTCCCAATTTGAATTCTGGAACCTTCAAAAATACCTTCATGCCTCCCTAAAATATGTTTCATCTCACTCCATAAGGGATCCATAGTTCGATGGCCAATTTCTCCCCAATTCCAGATATCTGTGCACATAAACCAGTTTGCAATTTCCCCTTGGGGGGGGGAGGATGCCACTTCTGTCCTGAATTTATCCCAACAATTGGATGGAGGGTGTTCCTGCTCGAACAGGTCTCAGTTCCGAGATATTGAGGGTATAGCTTAGTATTTATTCCCTAGAGAATGTAGAGGTCGAATTGAGAATCCAACCACACAGATACGCTGGCTCATAAATAGACCCAAAATTCGCTACAAGATCTCAACCCCCGTAGACCACTAATCGACAAACTAGGGGAAATTGTAGGTATAGAGGACTCATAGCAAATGATTTTGGTCAATAGGTTAGGGGATTGATGGCCATCTAGAAAAACCCTAAAAGACCCAGAGACAAGACAAAGCACTCTACAATGTTATCTATTCTAAATCATTTTAATTTACGGTGGTTATCTATTTTATTGAAATTTTACAATAATATTCTCCCCTTTCTTAATCATTAAGTTTTGTTGATTTGTAAATAATTTTAATTTACGATAGTTATCTATTTTATTCAAATTTTACATTAATATTTTTCCCTTTCTTAATCATTAAGTTTTGTTGATGGGCATAGCTCATTAGGTGAAATGGAAAGTGGCATCTTCTAAATGCTTTGTGATTCTAGTAAGTTATGAAGTCAAATCTACCAACTTTCTTTATCCATTGATTTGTTTTTGTAAATGGTAGAGAATAAAGATACTTAGTTTCACTAAGTAGTTACTTAATGTTGTAAGTGCCTTATGATGAGTGAGAATATTTGGTTTCACTCAGTGGCTAAGCATACACTAAAGTTACATTAGCTCTAATAACATCATCAATGATTTTGATGTCATGCATTGTAAGTTGTCTTTGGACTTTATTCCAATGACATGTGCCTAACCCCATGCTCCAATACTAACATTGGCTCCAATATTAACAATGCCAATGGTTTTGATGGCATACATTGTAGATTGTATTTTAAGTTATGGGGTTACTTATTTGATGTTTCAAGCTATCTCATTACAACGGTATATTTTAAATTGTATGGTGGTATCAAATCATTAGGCTTGACATATTGTTAGTTGGTTTGAGTTACTTAAGCATACACCAAATATTTTTATCTATTGAAGTTGGCTTTGAGGTATTGGGATTCACCCACTAATACTCTTCAAATCCCACATTAATACTCTTCCCTCCCTATCTCTATGGCCGTATTAATCTGTAAGGCTTTATGTATTGAGAGTTGTTTTGAGTTAATGAAAGATACATAAAAAACATTGTTGATTTAGAGATTGACTTCAGAACCTATGTTAATTTTGGCATGTAGGCATGTCAGTTATATGATAACATGCTCTGCCACTCTAACACTCTAAGCATCACAATACTTACTCTTCTACTCATGTTTATTAAGGACTCGTATGCTCACCATGGCTTAAATTTTCACATAAACCACTTATGAATTTAAGAAACTTGGCCTTCTCATTGGCATTTGAACATGTTACTAAATCTTATAATAGTGGATCAAAATAAGTTGGGAAGTAGATAACTCATCTATTGTTCCCTTAGATTCACAAGGAAGAGAGTATTAATGTGGAATGAAATCCTAACATTGATATGCCATTATAAATTATAGTATCGTGGACATCACATAAATAAAACCATAATCTAAAGATGATCTACAAGACATGACATTGAAATAAACGATTATGTTAGAACTTGAATGAGGGAGGATGTTATCAATGATCAACCTGGGGTAGACACCCTAAATCCAACATCTAGATTGCAAAGCTTTAGGTGTGGGCAATACCTTATAAACCACATCTATCTCACAAATTGTTATATATGTTGGATTTTTCACATCACACACATATTAGGCATAATTAGAAGAAGAGTGTTAATGTGGAACAAAATCTCAATATAAGGATATGTCATTATATAACATAGTACTATAGACATCACATAAATCACAACAACAAGTCAAAGAAAACCCACAAGGCATGCCACGAAAACAATTGACAACATTAACTCTAGTGTGATGGAAGATGCCATTGCATCAAGCAAATGATATTGTATTATTGATCCAAGTGGATGTCGGTGGCCACCTACCTATTCCACCGGCTCAAAATACAGTTTTCATCTTGGTAGTTTTTCTATGGTTTTTTTGATTCCTAAAATTTTGGGGTCGTTTTGAGGCCCTAAACGACAATTTTTTGGCCTGGAAGCACCCAAAAGAAAGGCAAAGGCATATAATAGGTCATTTGAAATGTGTACTCCTCAGTTAGACCTTTATGACGGGATAAAGAGCGCCCCAAATGGAGAATTTATGCAAAATTAATGCCCCAGGAAGTTGATGTATCTACTAACCACATCAGGGCTCACAAACCTTTTGGCATTTCATCTTCCAAGGTTAGTGTTTTGGATGTTTAGGGATTTTCTCATTGATGATTTATGTTAGAAGGCCTTTTGGGCCTCATTGTAATCATCTTCTTGCAAATGCATGTAGCTATCACATCTCTTCTAAGAGATAAGCTACCACCATTCTAGCGAGTTCATTTCACTTTGCATTTTTATAGTTCTTGCATATTTCGTTCATTAATAGAAATTGAGTATTACAGTATCTCTGTGTTTCTGTCATATTTATATATTTTATATCATCCCCTCGTAAATCTGGATCAATGGTACTAGAGTGGTATGCTCTTTATTCGTTTCTCTATGCATGTCCCATGTTATCACTCCACTAGTACTCCCAAGGCTGAGAAGGAGACCAACAGAGGTAACCATAAACCAAGCTTTTGGTTTGATATCTAGCCCTACCAAACCAGAGAGGGCTCTCTCTAAGGTAACACTTAATAATCTAAACTGGAATGCAAAAGGATTTTAGGCTAGATATTTCATATCAATGAGGGTTTTTGAAATTATAGGTTTTGCTGGACTAGAAGATGAAATCTTGGAGCTAGGACAATAAATCTGAGGGATTAGTTGGAGAATTTCAAAAGGGGCAAGGTAGCTATAACTAATGTCCCAAAAGCATATCATTGTAGTGTAAGGATGAAGGAACTGAAGATAAATGAATTAGTGAGCATAAGATATGAATTCACTGACTATAAAATAAACACATAACTGCTAAAACTCAGATAAAACTGAGCATTGAATCCAATGAATTATGTTTAATATTTTTAGAGATCTAGCATTAGAAGAAAGGAATATGGCATAATAAATATTCACATAAGAAAAGATAGAAAAACAAGGAACATTAACCATAACACATGAATCCCTGTAAAATAACTGCAACTTATGGTTTTATTACTGTCAAAATAGTACACTAGCTTCCCAACTATTACTCTCACATGTCCAACCCTTCTAATGACTTCATCAAGTGTATATATGGAAAATAAAAAATATGACATCTCATCAGGTCGAAATTCTATTCAAAACCCATCATAAATGCATTTGATGAATCATCACCTAAATACTAGGATCGTTGAAACAGTTTCCACGATTTAGACAAGAGTTTAGGAGAGCATATCTCACTCGTTAATTACAAATTTCCTCATAAAGAGAGGAAAAAACCAACTAAGAAGCCCAAAATATACTTAATAGATCACAAAATCTCGAATTTTCTACCATATTTGCTTGATCATTTCTCAAACAGTTGCCATGCCAGATGGGCCGCGCCATGAAACAAATGAGTCACACCAGCCTGCAGAAAAACAACATTTTTATTAGAAGCGTTGCGTCGATTTAGTGTTGTTTTTGGCCAACTTTTAGGAGTCCATTTTGAATTATGGAAACTAGGTCAAGTATCCCCACGTGTCTACTTTCCAATGAGCCATCAAAATCAAGAAAATCCCCATGGGAAGGCCTCCAAAAGCTGAATCTTCCAACCTCACTCAGAAACACCGCGCCTGGTCAAAATTTGTGGCAGAAGTATGAAAACGGTGAGGTTTTTTGAGTTTTTCATCAAAATTAGAAGATGTCCTGAAAAACCAAGTTCACATTTTGCATGTAATCATTAAAATGCATCCATCAATGTAGAAACAAGTTGATTTTGATGCCCTGGGAGAAAGGGTTGCGCCTTTGCACAACGCTTCTGTGTGCCATTTTTTGCAAAATTCCATTTTTTTTTAAAAATGCTCCAAAACTTTCAAAATTTGTCCTTTGACTGTTATGGATGATAGGCTAAACATCCAAGGATGTTTTATCCACCAATTTCACTCCTTGCCCCCTTTTTCTTGACTCTCTTTTCTTGTCTTGGACTTCTTTCACTTTCCTTTTTAATTGCCTGATTTTGATTTTTGCAACCTGATTCTATGTGTGATAGTGAATAACCATGTGTCTCATCAAATTTTTGTCTCTATTTTCCCTTTTGAGAAGCTTCTCTAGGTGGGAATTTATCCTTCCAAGCCAATATTCCCTTTTGCTGTCAAAATCTGCCATAATTTGGTCATGTAATGATACTGGTTCTTTGGATGGGGACTCCTCCTTTTGTTGTTGTAGTGTTTCGAAAAGACCCCTGGTTCTCGGTCTTTTCCTTACCACTTGAATTTCATGTTCCTCCTGATCATCTATGTGGATTATTTCTTTTCCCTTGGCATCCTTTTTTTGTTTTCCTAAAAGAAGTTGATTTACCTTTAACTGCTCATTTTCTTGCTCTAAAAATGAAATGACAAACTTAGCTTTTGACAACTTATCTTTTAGCTCTTTGATTTCAGCATCTTTTTCCATCATGATGTGCTTTTCTGGTGTAAATTCATCATTCTCCTCTAGGTTTATCACATCAGTGCCATTTGTGACTTTTAAAACCAACCTTTTAAATAATTTTGTTACTACTCCTGCCTTTGGTGACTTTATGATTGAAATGGAAAAATGATAACCGTGACCCTAGTGACCTAATGGTGACCTTGAAAATCATGATGATGGGACTAAGGTGCTGGTGATGACTTCTTTGAGTGATGACACAACAAATTTGAATGATGATGATGACTGGGACATGAAATTTTGTGAGGAGTAATAACATACCTAGACCAACTAACCAGCGATCAAATTTTACTTTGAAAATTTATTTGAGAATGTAATAATTTGACCTAAACCCTATAAACTGATTTTAAAAGAACTAATTTGATCATTGGTGACTATTTTATTCTAACATGGGATCCATTGGGGATGGAAGCTCCATAGGAGGTGTCAAGAACCCCGTAGACCAGGTAGCCTCATTGGCATACAGTCAAATACTCAAAACAAAGATTGACTAGATTGACTGAAAACTGACTTGACTGACTCAAAACTGACTTGACTTATTTTAAAACTTTCTCAAAGAACATAAGCCAACAAAGAAGTCTTAGGGCCTTCTCCTCGGGCGTCAAACTTCCATGACAACTCCTCAATTATTTGATAGCAGAAATAAAGTGGCATTTACAAATGGAAATGAAATGCTTCTGACAGATCAAACATAATAGTGTTTCAAGAGTCTACCATTGACTGGTGCTCCTGACAGTGGTTTTCAATCAATTTCTTCCAACATAAATGCATTCTTACCTCTGTATGCTGCAATTTTGTAAGGCCCCTTCCATAAATTATCAAATTTCCCATGCTTGCCTTTGTCTTCATTTCGGGCATCCCACTGGAGAACAACATCTCCAACATCAAAATCATCTGCCTTTGTCTTCTTATCATAGTTTCTCTTGATTCTTTCTTGAAGTTTTGAGGCATCATGGAACACTTCTTCCCGGGACTGCTGTAAATTTGTCATCTGATTTATCCTTCACTGCAATTCATTTGGCTCACTTTCTATTTCTTGTAGAATCTTCATTACTGGCACTGCTAGGGAAGTAGGAAAAATAGTGTCTATGCCATACACCAACTCAAAGGGTGACATTCCAGTGGATTTCTTTGTATTTACCCTGTCAGCCCAAAGAGCATTTACTAACTTCTGGTGCCAATTTCTCTTATTTTCCTACAACATTTTCTTGATGATGTTGATCAATGATTTATTTGATGATTCAGCAAGCCATTACCTTGCAGATAATATGTTGTTGAGTGCCCCAATTTTATGTGATATTTATTGCATAAATCAATCATTTTCTTAGATTTAAAGGAAACTGCATTGTCAGTTTTAATCTTATGTGGGAAGCCAAATCTAGACAAGATATTACCTTCCAAAAATTGAATGATGACTATATCATTGGCTTGTCTCATCGGGACATCCTCAATCCACTTTGTGAAGTAATCAGTGGCTATAAGTATCCTTTTGGCATTTCATCTTCCAAGGTTAGGGTTTTGGATGTTTAGGGTTTTTCTCATTGATGCTTTATGTTAAAAGGCCTTTTGGGCCTCATTGTAATCATCTTCTTGCAAATGCATGTAGCTATCACATCTCTTCTAAGAGATAAGCTACCACCATTCTAGCGAGTTCATTTCGCTTTGCATTTTTATAGTTCTTGCATATTTCGTTCATTAATAGAAATTGAGTATTACTGTATCTATGTGTTTCTGTCATATTTCTATGTTTTATTCCGTCCCCTCATAAATATGGATCAATGGTACCAGAGTGGTATGCTCTTTATTTGTTTCTCTATGCATGTCCCCAATGAGGTCAGGGTATAAGGAGTTGGGACTTGAACTACTTGAGCCTTTGAAAGACCTTCCTTGCCGACCCTGATAGCCTCCCATGGTGGAATAAAAGGGAGAAGGAGATCCTATTTAGTTGTTTCTCGAGGAATCCCTCACACAAGAGAGGGGAAAATGATGGAATTTTTTTCCCAAATCCTTTGATGACTGCCGACAACAACATATGCATCTTCACAAAGAGACCATTGTGGAGGCACTGCCCCTTTCAAGGTACACACTAATTTTGATATTCATGTATTTCAAGGTCAAATAGATGTAGATGCTTTAGAAAAATGGTTCAATCTACTAGAAGGTTATTTCTCTGTCCTCAATTTCTTCGATAGGGAAAAGATCACCTTTGCACTCCTTAAGGTTGTCCCCCATGTCAAAAATTGGTGGGAGACTTATGGTGAGCAAAATTCCACAGAGGAGTCTGGAATGTTTGAGGCTAAACCCACTTGGGACTCTTTTATGGATGTTGTTAAGGAACAACATTATCGTGTTGGAAACTATCACGACTAATACACAAGATGGACCACAATGCGTCAGGAGAGGGACCAAACAATGTCGAAGTTCATGAATACCTTCCATACCTTGCGCACCAAAGTAGGTATCAAAGACTCCGAGTGACATCTGGTTCTAAAATACTGTGAGGGTCTACATATGTACATCCAAATAGAAATGGAGTTTTTGGTCATCTTGTCACTGGGAGGTTCAAAATGTGTACTCCTTGGTTAGACGTTTTCAATGGGCTACCGAGCGCCCCAAATAGAGATCGTATGCAAAATTAATTCCCCCAGGAAGTTGATGTATCAACTAACCACATTGGGGCCCACAAACCTTTTGGCGTTTCATCTTTTGGGGTTAGGGTTTTGGTTGTTTTGGGTTTTTCTAATTGATGCTTTATGTTAAAAGGCCTTTTGGGCCTCGTTATAATAATATTCTTATGAATGTGTGCAACCATCACATCTTTTCTCAGAGATAAGCTACCACCATTATAGCGAGCTCATTTGGCTCTGCATTTTTACAGTTCTTGCATATTTAGTTCATTAATAGAAATTGATCATTACTATATCTTTGTATTTCTGTCATACTTCTATGTTTTATTTTGTCCCCTCATAAATCTGGATAACTTCTCATAGTTATTTAGAAGTTAAACAAGATTCAAAGAGGTTTAGTTTAGAAGGGAATTTAATTCATCTATTAAGGTGGGGATCTTTATAAACTATTTGGATATAAGGAAGCTTTTATCAACATAGTATCTAGCCTGCCAATGGGCCTTCCTTGGGATAAGGAAGAGAGACAAGAGGCTACTAATGCTAAAAAGTTATTTTTCCACCCAAATGAGAGGCCACAACAAGATAAAAATAGAATCAAAAGAGAAAGCCTCCCTCACCCTTGGCCATAAGTGGTCTATCACATTATCAAGTATGCCACTTATGAGGGGAGGATGAGTGTAGTTTATGCATATCATTTTAGACTCCTTCACCAACTAAGGCATTGCTACAACCAAGAACCAACCAAGAACCTCAGTCTCCCTTATTTCCTCCAATCCTTGAAGTATATGGTTACCAAGGTAAAGAAAGGGAAACAAGAGTTCTTGGCCCACCATGGACTCATCAAGCTAATGGTATAAGATGTCTTAACGATTCTAAAACACATAGTTCTATGGGCAGATTTTGTAGATATGGACCAACAAGCACTCTTGGAGGTACAAGCATAAATGAGTCAATAGAGTCAAGATAAAGAAGAAGAAGAGAAGGTTGATAAACCTAAGAAGGCAAGTAGATCTAGGTCCTCAAGAAAACAGAAAAAGAAGAAACTAAAGGTAGAAACAGAGGACAAGGAAGTGACTGACACTCTGACAACATTAAGAACCCCATCTATCAACCCATTGAAGATCACAAGTGTTGAACTTGTTCATCCTAGGAGAAGGAGTTCCTACACGATCATAAAAATTCAGAAGCAGGGGAGTCCAAAGTTGATTACTCCTCTCCCACTCCTATCAAAATTGAGGAACTAAAGGACTCCCCTTGTCTACAAAAAATGCAAAAATCTAAGGGAAAATCACCTCAAGGAGAAATAACAACCCCATAAGAAAAACCATTGACAATAGAAGGGACTTCTAAGACTAAGACACTAGTTGAACAACTCCTTTATGCCACCCTGCTAGAACTAGAGAAATCCAAGGTTGAAGCCATACAGTGGAAGACAATGACATAAAGCAATAAAGGGAAGCAAACAAAAGAGGCCTCTGAAGAAATGGAGAGACAACGCCAACACCTGTAAGAAACATTTCAAATAATGGTCATTTAAAAAGTGGAATACAGTCAAAAGCTAAAAGTGGAAAATCAGAAATCAAAACATAGATTAGATGAAGTCAAGAGGGAGTTGGCTGCCAAAAATGAAAGAATAGATATCATGAAAGCTTCCCTCAAGACCATAGCCAAAGTGTCCCTAGAGATGTTGGAATGTAGGCAACTTGCTAAGGTAAATGCCTTGTTCATCAAGGAGCAATGGCATAAGAACAAAATTGCAAGTCTGGCCCAACTAGTGAGATATAACCTAGACACACCTAAGGATTTCCTGGATGCCTATCAAGACTACAACATGGAAGAGAAGGAAAGGATGTGTGAGTTCTACTTGCACAATATGGTCCTCCCACACCCCTAAAAATGGAACCCAAATCCATATGTAGGGGATATTCAAATTATGGCCCTTGCATCTTGTATGAGACATGAAGAAATGAGGGCAATAGAGTTGAAAAAGTATAAGGAGGATGGATTTTAGAGTCCACTATGGATTAGAGTTGAAGCAACAAGGCTAGGGGAGGTCATAGCTAGTCATAGTAGCCTTTCCACAGATAAGGAAATAACTCCAATATGGGAAATCCAAACAAATACAAGCAATGACACACCTAGAGGACACATTGAGGCTCTTGGGTGAGGAGGCAACGAAACCTTTCCATAGGAGGTGGCACTCCTTTCCTCATAGCCTAAATATTAGAGAACCCCACTCTTCAAATCCTCTACATATTTCCTTTCTTAGAACACCTTAGTACAAGGAGGCAATGAGGAAGCTTAAGACCAAATGGATTGGGCTAATAATTAACCCTCCTCCCCTCCTTCCAATTGCACCAATGACTAATATCAATAAAGAAAAAGAAGAGGAAGAATGTGAAAAGATAGTAAAGTCCAAGGGATACCATGAACAACAGTCCACCACCAGGTACATAACATGGGATATCATGCAAGATCATAGTGAGCAGCATGACAATAGACAACAATGGGATGTTGGGAAGCAACAACATGATATTTAGGAACAACACAACAATGGACATAAATGCAGTGGAAAACAACAACAACACAGTGAAGAGAAGGAAGACAAAATTTTGTTGCACATGGATGTGCAAGATTTCGGTTGGGGGGTGATGATGGGCCTCAACATTTCCCATCTAGAAGGCCCATCATAGACACATTTTGACCATGACATACCTAACATTTTCTTTAATTTGACCATGTTTAATAGTAGTTATGGGTATTTTTGTATGTTGCTTAAATGAATGGCTTTTGAGATGGAATTTTATGAGTAATGGTACCTTTTTTATTTAATATTCATGGTAAAGTATGTGTGTAGAACTAATCAAGCATGTTGAACCACTCTTAAGAAGAAGAAGGTCCTAAGAATCAAGGGGCCTTGTCCCCCACCTACCTCCAAGGAGTTGCTAGTCTATTGATGATCACTCTTTGCAGATTGAAGCTTGAAAATATGATGATATTGAGGAAGGATGTTTTGTCCCCCTATTTCCTCCTTGATCCAAGGGAAAAGGTTGAGTTCCAAAGTGTATAAATAGGCCTCTAGTGTAGGGGAAGAAGGACAAAAAACTGAATATTGTATTAGTTTTGTTGAAGAAGCTTTTGTTGAGACTTAGAGCTCTGATATTGATATACAACTGATTTTGATCAATAAAGATGTTGCTTGGGTAGGGCCCACTCAAGAGGGCTCAAGGAGCCTATTGCATTTTCGTTCTTTTTCTTCCATGTTAGTATGTTATAATTTAATTTATGATTTCTTTTAAAATATTAGATGGTCATGCACAACAATCTCTAACTTTTGTTTAGACTGTTAACAAATTGTGATTTCCAACAGGTTTTCCTGTAGAAGTGGTTGGAAACCCATTGGGATGCTCAAGGGAACCTTTTCAAAGCTAAGAATATTACTTACATATCATTGCATTTTAGTCTAGATTTGTCTATTCTTTGGAAAAATTTTACAAGCTCTTTAAGACTCTTTTAGTCATCTTGTACAAGTTTTTTGTAGGTTTGTTGAAGTTCTTGTAGAAACTTCCTGTAGGATAGTTTTTGAATTTATTACTCATATTTTAATGAAGTCAACATTAGTTAATAAGATAACACATGGATTGAAATTGGCTCAAGGGTTAGGTGTAATTAGGTCCATTTACTCCATGCAATAGTTCATCTTTTTCATGCAATTTTCTTTCATACAACATAATTAGTTTCTATGCTTTCCAATCAGTTTGATTTCTTCTTACAACTCTGTGTGGTTCCTTTCATGCAATTAGACTAAGTTATTTCCTACATACATATTGACTTCTCTTTCATTTGGTGTGCTTCTATTCATACAAATAGCTTAAGTCTTTCATGTAATTCGAATTTCCTACACAAGTTACACTTGGATTTCATGCATTTAGCCCCTTGATCAGTTTTAGACCTAGGTTGTTGTCAGATCACTCTACATATACTTTTCCAACACCTCTAAAGTGTGTACGAGCCCCATGTTGACAACTAAAGTAACAAGCCAAGGAGGTAGTAGCATTATTGTTTCTATTCCAAGGTCCACCAGATGGGTTTACACTAGGTACCATCCATGGAATGTGGGGGGTTTCCCCCTCACAAGGTTTTCCTTGGAAAAAAAATCACACACACACACACATACTTTCCATGAAATACATATACGAGGAAACTCATCAAGCACTTCCCCTCATTTTGAGGATGGTACCTAAGGTAAATTGGAATACGTAGAAGCTTGAGGCCATTACAACAATACACTCATTAAGAGTTCAACATGTCACTCGTGGGAATTGAACCTCAATGGGGAGGATAAAACTCCTCACAATTGCCCATGATAGACCCAATTGACATATATATGTGTGTGTATACATGCATACACACATACATACGATATAATGTGTCAATTGTTATGGGATGTTTCATTATTTCTTGTTAGATGTTTGTGTTTTATGAATGCTATTATGAGTTTCCAATGAACCTTACTTGTGATGGTTTATGAATAAATGGTATGAATAGAATAGTGTTTATACTATTCCAATGTTATTATGAGTTTCCAATGAACCTTACTTGTGATGGTATATGAATAAATGGTATGACTAGAATAATGCTTATACTGTTGCGGCTATTTAGTAGCCAAACATAACCAAGAAGCATGGTCCAATACATAAGTGCATACTAGATTTAAGGTCATCCTACAAAAAACATAAAACAAAACATCTTTACATAGCAAGGGACACTTGCACAAAGGAATATATTTTTTTCTTGGAAATCTTATAAAAATCACACCCTAGTAAGCACGCAGGGAAACAATAACATATGTTGAGGGTTGCACCTTGTAGAATGAACTTTGACTTGATTAATAGACACGCCTAATGGGTAACTATTCCACTGAAATAACCAAGGAAATGCACAAGACCTTGTCCCTTTGAGACTCATGCTATTTAGGTGAGGCAAACAATAACAAGAGTGGAACCCTGGTGACAACATAATACAAAAGTAAATAAAAAATAATTTGAAACACAAACATATGCAAGGAAATCTTGCAGAAGTATCTAAAGTAAAAAACTTGAAAATATGAAGCTTTACATATACAACACAAATAGATAGAAATTTCTTCTATCAACACATGCCTACCCAAATCTACCTCTTTCAACTCAAAAAAAGACATTGCGTGTGAGGATTTGTTGGTGTGGGAGCTCCATGACCAAGTTCCTATCCCTTCCCACTGAGGAAAGCACTATTTGACCATCTAACACACTTGGTGAAGGCACATGTGAACAATAAATCAAGCAAGTAATTTTCTTCAATAGGTGGTTTGCTTGCAAGAAAAGTATTCTTTGCTAGCTTCCTTGGTCATATCCTCTAACAATGACCAACATGCATTACAAAATGAAAAAAAATTCAATGCAACCTTCATGAGAGGACAATGTAGGTTGAACAGAGAATGGCAAGGTGGTTAAGTTGCGACCCTACTTCAAGGAGACCAACATGCATTAAAAAGGCACAATGAACATATTAATGAGCTTATCAAACAATGCATGGGGGACTCCATGCTTATTATAAGATCCACACCATGAGGCCCTTTATTGAAAAGCTTAAGAGCAAGAAGAGGAGTGTCCCCCAAATACTGTGATATAGACACATAATGTCCCCCAAATATTGTGAAAAATGGCTAGAAAAAAAACTAGCAAAGCCCATAATAAACATGAGCAATAAAAGTAACCCATTAACCATGAAAAAGGCATTGAAACACAATCTATAACATGAATATCCTTGAAATTTTCAACATGAATCACAAAGTTGTAATTTGCAACAACCTCAAGATACCCGATACAAATACAAAGAAGTAACAAGTGCATTAGAAGTAACCAAAAAAAATCAAAACATGAATAAACATGGATATATGCAACTCACATAAAAACTCTTGAGAACCTTGGAAGAAAGAAATGCATGGCCTGAAAAAAAGAAAAAAGATAGTAGCCTATTTATGGCTAGAGAATGACAAAACCAAAACTGGTAAGGCAATGAGTAGTCAACAAACCATGAGTGCATGTGAAGAGTGACA
Organism: Picea engelmannii; assembly: GCA_009831015.1. Taxonomy (NCBI): domain Eukaryota; kingdom Viridiplantae; phylum Streptophyta; class Pinopsida; order Pinales; family Pinaceae; genus Picea; species Picea engelmannii. Next base: position 863,653 of record ML778345.1, read on the forward strand.
TAAATCACAACATATAAGTATTCAAACAACACTATCAAAGCCTATGCAAATCAACGCAATGATCCCTAGGAAAATGAAAGAAGCATGTATATTAAATTTGTGTAGTAAATTATATATGGTGCCTAGAAAGAAACAAAAATCACATATATACATCTCCACTAGTGAGTAGTTCGCGCAACTTCTTTGAGCGCCATTATTACACTAGAAGAATATTCTTATGCTATTGAATTTCTCTACAATACAACATAAATAATAAAAAGCAAGAAGCTTCCCAAAGGTAGTGAAGGTAAGTTTGATGGGTATTAAAGCATTGCCAACTAGTTTTTTCCCTTTTGTTGAATTAATGAGGCAAAAACTCCCAAAATATGCGTCATCAAAGTTTTTCACTAATTAAATGATTTTTAATTTTAAAAATAAATCAATTTAATAATTTATTTAATTTTAAAAATAAATCAATTTAATAATTTATTTAATTTTTAAAATAAATTAATTCAATAACTTATTTTTTACCAACATTACAAGACTTTAACATGAGAAGACTTTAAGTATAAATATTTTTTTACAGTGTCAACTAATGAAAAAAGTGCATCAACCATACTCTTTGCCTATCGGCAATGATTAACAATTTATAACAATATAGAGGAGATGATTTAACGTATATATATGAGAGGAAAATTTCATAAACATTGTTTATATTATAATTATATATACATTTAAAAAAAAAATCATCAACAAAGACCATCTATATTATAATTATAGATACATTTAAAAAAAATTGCATTAACAAAGGTCATATGTTTACTCTAAAATTTTTAACCATATTAGATAATTATTAAAATTAAAGTGAGCTTACTTAATCTTTTAAGAAATCCTTGGCATCTTGGAAAAACTAGAAGACAACATATCCTATGTTCATGGTTTAAAATGGGAGGCATAAATAAATAAATTAATTATGCAAAATGCAATTTGGTTATCCTAAAATTTTATCAAGAAACTTAATGCATTTACCTCATCATAAGTGTCACATTGGAACAACACAAAGTGTAATAGTATAATTAAACAAATCAATGGAAGAAGATGTAGAGTTCTATGAATCACATTGGATCATCTTCCATTGATCATATCTCTTCCTCTTCCCCAAATTCTGTAAAATATTATAACATATGGAGTATGAACATGTAAGAGATGAAACATTACTTCCTTTAAATATATTATTTATACTCATGACATGACATTGCAATGGGTTTGGTTTCTTAGAGGCTTCATGTTGTTCATGTTTCTTATTTTTTTTATTGTAAATTTACTCTATTAATAACATTCAAAATTGTTTTGATGTCCAAACATCTGTGACATTGTTTGCATAATGTTGTTTTATGGTTCATGGCATAATCAAAATATTGTATATGGTTGAATTCATTGGAGTTTTTGTTATGGTTCTACTAGTCCTTTAAGTGTATTCCCATCCATATCAAATTGGTATCAAAGTATCATTTTACACATAATTGCAAGATTTTTGTGCAAAATTTATGGTAAAGATGCAGTCTCAAAAAAAGGAGATAGAAGACAATTTTTAGAGGTGAATTGAGGTGATTGAAAATGTATTATCAATGTCAATGGTACCATGGGTGACATGGATGGAAAAATAACCCATAGAATTAGAGTTGTATACTTTTCCAACTACTAACACAACATTATAAACATGTATATAAACATGTATACTTTAGAGAAGCACCATGAACCCTTCCTCCTAAATCAACAAACGTTCCTCCTTTTCCATTTGTCATATTCATGACGCTCTCTCAAAGTAGAGACCAAGGATTATTCCATATGACAACCAAATGGATACTTAGTGACTCAATCGCTAGTTGAGGTAGCTCAATTCCGACTATAAAGTATAATAATATACATATAAAGTTAAGTTAAGTATGCATGGATAATATTTTTAAGGCAAGAAAAATTATATAAGCATAAATAAACAATTGATGCCTTTTAATCATTTCTATCCAGCACAAGTTCTATCCCATAAAACATTGGTAGGAACAACAATAGTAATGGCATTGCATGTGATAGAAGTTAAAACAATCTATAGATGCCTATAATAAAAATTAAACCATTATATTATTTGGCTCAAAGTGATGGATGAAAAAACGAAGTTGGCCAAAGTTCATTAGCAGATTGATCAACCTAATTCAAAAGGAACTTTAGTTATTTGTCATTTTCACTCTAAACAATGCTTGCCACAAGTCAAAGTTAGCAAAGGTGAAAAGTAATAAAATAAAACCAAAAAGTGTTATTGGAGATAATTTTTCCGTAGGGAAGAAGACCATTATTAAGGATGGTGTGAAAAAGAAACCATTTAGTAGGATTGTGATGTGAAATATTGGTTCCAAATTGTCAAAGGAAGAATAAACAAAGCATTAAGGTGAAGAAAAACGTTAATTTTTGCAATTATGTTAAATGCATAGATCGTGAATCGCCTAACCATAAATATTGATTATCGAAAAAGGAGATTGTTGGAGATGACTACATTGGAGAAGTACTAGAATTCCATCTAGATAAACTATGAGTCACCTAACCAAGAGCTCCCTAATAAGGAAAACACATAACCGCCTTCAAGAGTCCCTTTGTGAATCTCTCAACCATAACTTGTCCCTAGCTCTCGTGTTCCCAAGATTCGTTTATGGAGGACACCATACAATCCTCATGCTATTGATGACTAAAACTACAACATTATTGAATACTTGTCTTAATCCCCTTCAACCATGTCATCATAAAAGGTCCTTCAAAATTGTCATGCTTAATGCAATGCATTTTTTTTCTTCTATTGGGGGTGTTGACCCTTCATAAACTTAGTTAATAACATTTGACTTGGAAAATTTGAAATCACACCTCCCTCATTCCATTATTTTTTAAATCCTACTAATTATTAGGAATTTCACTATCCATTAGTGTACTATACAAACTTGCACAATCCAATCCCCAAAGCATCCAAAAGTTGGCCTCTTGTAGCTCTTGACTCTCGTTAGTCCATTCCCACTGGTATCCAAAGTGTCCATTATGCCAATCCTATAACTTAGCATAAACCACAAAGCTCTTGAACACCCTAGTGTAAACGACCAAGCTTGAGTTGATCACTTTGCACTTTGTAGGAATCCTCTTTATATAGTGGATGTTGCCTTGTGTTTGTCTTCTTCTAAAGTGACTTGTAATCCATTCCACATCCAAATTGGACTCATATGAAATCCTCCCATCTATTTGCAAAGTATTGCAACCCTTGGGTCTGCACATTTCCCTTGTGCGCCCAAGGTGTCCTAACTATTCCATGTGTTTGATGGTCCATTGTCTTGCTTGAGCGACAACCAAGGTGATCATTGCCTTTCCTTGCATTGCACATCATGCCAAGCATCCGTCCAACTTGCGATGTGTGCCCCAATGCCAAGGCACTACTCTATATGGACTATGGTGTTGTGCCCCAAGTCAAGGCATTACTACCTGACACCTATGAACTAGGAAATATCTACCATCCAAATCATCATGTGACTTCTAGAAGAAAACCTAAATGACAACTCTTATCTTGTTCCATCAACCAACCTAATATTTCCTCTGTCTGTGTCAGCCAATAACCACTGAAGTGATCAGCACGACGAAGGTTCCTTAAGTCACTCAAGGTTAGGGCCTTAGATGGAGACTACGTGAAAATAAATCTTATATTTTCAACTGTCAACCTTAGAACTCATCTCTTTATATTGTGTGCCTTAAAAGAAACCATCAACTTTCTTTGTCTTATTAACCAATCATTGAATGTATGTATGAGATTGGTGGGAACAGTCTTTTTACATAGTTATGGGAGCATGCACTGAGTACACTCATCATGGGGAGTGTAAGAGTCCTACATTCCTATATTCAGAGGTTATGTGAATGATCATTTTTCACCAATCCTCTCATTGTAATGGACATTAGAATTGTGAGAGAACTCTCACATGCACTCTCTACATAGTTCACGCTGAGTTATCCATTAACAATATGGAAATTAACCAAAGTCAACACCGTGAAGAGGAAAATTGCAAACTTCGAAAGGAATACAGTTCATTATAAGAGAATAGAGGGTGGGCAAGATATGAAGCCATCACCCATTGCTATACTATTTGGATGTTGGAGTGCCAAGAGTTGTGCTTGTAGGTGATTTTCAGGGAACATACAACATATTGGGTTCTCCTTGAAGAGCACTAGAGAGAATAATATATTTGAAGCATTGTTGAGCAAAGAAAGAGAAGATGTTTCTTATGTTGTGGGATAGTGGAAGAGAATCCATTGGTTATTGAATGTTGAATGAGATGCTCGTAATGCTCTATGGTGAGTAGTTTGATTGAGCATGTGAATAGATGGGTTGGGTTGATAGAGATAGAAGTTTGTATTTTGGTTCCTTTGCCCTGGTGGCTTCATAGCTTGACTTGGGGCCTAATATCCATTGGATGCCTACGATCAGCTAGAAATTTCTCTTTCACAACCAAATTCCTAGACTAATTTCTATTAAAAGATAAGTTTCCTTTTGTTGTTTATGAATATGCAAAATCATTGTTACTCTCTGTTATAGAAAATTTATGTATTATCCATCACGTGTCAAGTGGGATTGGCAATTTCATCCTAACTCCCTCGACATAGCATAGATCGAGGAAGAAATCAAGGGTGATGCACATTAAGTGACTTGCCCAAAAAAGGGCAAGGTACATGTGATTATTGTGATTTTGTTTATGTGCATTTGGTTGTCATGAAACTTTGAGAATCCATTTAATCTATTCTATTGCATTCTTTTAATTTGCACTATGCATGCATTTGTTTTCATTTTGGTCCTTTTGGGGAGGTTTGATTTGCTAGTATTATGGGGAAAATTGCTTATGAAGGACATAATTTGAACTCCCTATTTGTGCCTACATGTCTCATGGTTGGGAGTGGCGGATGAGGATGCTAAAAGGGAAAATTTTCAAGTTCTTAGGTATCTTTCATGTACCTACAATCTGCCCAATTTTTTCTTCACAAACTTGAATTTCTCCCAAGTCAGTTTTGACACATGAGGTCATGCAACATTGGATTGCTTCGACCACAGGGGCTTGGCCAGCTTGTGCCTATTGCAAACATAGTACACCTCTTCACTTAAGGTCCACCCATAACTTCACTTTAAGCCACAAAATGTCAAATGCAACTACATTCTACTCAACCAAGTTCATTCAACAATAGAGACACATCCAACTGCAACCTTTAAAACATCCCAAGAATACTTCAACACTTGGCCACTATAACACACAACCAACATAAAGCAAAGCAAGTAACAATGATATCCAACAATCATAAAGAGTCCACTACACACATTTATATGCAACACCCAAGGTAAGTGCCTTAAATTTATTATATGAAGAATGTCACATATATACAATAAGGTAGTTGCATCCTTTTGCTTGCAACTCTATTACAAATGTACAAAGAATCTAGGGAAAATAGCCTTCTGCCTACTACTCCATAGATTTGCATAATCCAACCCCTAAAGTAACTGCAACCCTGCCTTCTATAAATCTTGTGTTCTTCTTCTTCTTCTTATTCAACGAGTCTTCACCCGGATGTGTCTAACCCTGAACTTAACACAATTGCAAAGCTCCTTTACACTCTATGCTGGTTTAAATAATTGACACTGACTCTATACTAGAATATAGTCTTTAATGGTCAACCAAACAGTAAAATTACTACAACTCAAACAAGACCATGATTTTGTTGCTGTATAAAGTGACTAGAGGCTACATAGGACTTGTTTGAGGCAAAATAACACCTTTAACCAAAGCTATAAGCATGGTTGCATGGGATTGGTAGATTGTTTCATATTTGGCAGTGTTGTAAAAATTACAACGTCAATGTTTTAAAGATTACATATGATTGTTTAGCTTGATGGTTCTATAAATGTGCCAAACAAGATCACTGGTAAAGACAACCAATGTTGGAAATCTTCTGGATCAAAATTGTGTGGAGTATTTGAAACGTCCAACGTTTCAAGTGGACACTCCACCCATCATGAGGGACATAGAAAGCTAATTAGATGTAAAAGAGTCTCGGGGTTAATAAATAAGAAGGGTGGGGAGAGTAAACTCTTAATCTAGTCGTTGGTGTTAGGTCAATCAAAGTTAAGAGAATGGATAAAAATAATTAAAAATATTAGAATAGTTGATTAAGTAATAGATCATCAAAAGTCATCAAAAGTCAAGAGAATGGATTAAAAATTTTAAATTAATCCATTAGGTTTAAATGAATTATTAGTTTAAAAGGAAAAAATAATTTAAATAATCCAAGGTTAAAAAGTTGGGGATGGTAATAAATAGTGAATTTAGTACGAATGAATGTTAGAAATTAATAATTAGTGTGGGGAAATTTAAAATTATTATTAGATTAGGGAAATACTTAGAGCTAGGAAAATATAGCACAAATGAGATAAGGTAACGAGGTAAATTAATCTTAAATATTAAAGTTAATAATGAATAGAGGAGGTTAATAATAATAAACCAATTTGTTAATTTATGGAAGAAAGGTGATAAGATCAAGGAAGGGGAAGATAAACAAGATTAGGGAAATTATGATGCTAAAAGGAAGGGGGAAGATTGATGGTAAACTGATAAAGGAGAGAGATATTAATTACAAAGAAAGATAGAATGAAGAAAGGTGAGAAAGAATGAAGAGGGAGAGAAGGGTAATAAAGGGAAATTAGAGGAGGAAGGATTCAAAGGAGGAAAAATTAGGATAAAGAATGAGATCAAGTGGTAAATTAATCGAATAAATTTTAAGTTGATGATAAAAGGGCGGGGTTAAAGTAGAGAGTTAGGAAAATAATAAAGTGATTTTTTTGTCTGTATTAGATTAGGGTAATAAGGTGATATGATAAAGAGAGGAGAATGCAAAGAGATTAGACGATAGAGTGATGTTAAATTGAGGGGGGCGATTGAAAGTATGATAATGAAAGTATGATAATTAAGGAGGGAGAAATTAATTAATAAAAAGGAGGATAAATAAAAGAATAATGAAAGGTAAGAAAATGTGAAGATAAGGGAGAGAAGTAAAAGGGGAGAAATTAATTAATAAAAAGGAGGATAAATAAAATAATAATGAAAAGTAAAAAAATGTGAAGATAAGGGAGAGAAGTAAAAAAGGTGAAAAATGAAAGAATTAAGGGGAGATCATAATGGAGAATTTTTTTTAGGTACATATAATTATAAAGTTGACAAAGAGATTAGCGTCCCCAACTTTTTAACTTTGGGGATTATTTTAATTTGTTTTTTCCTTTTAAAGTAATAATTCATTTAAACCTAGTTAATTAATTTAATATTTTTAATCATTTTTAATCCATTCTCTTGACTATTGATGATCTACTACCTAATCAATTATTTTAATATTTTTAATTATTTTCATCCATTCTCTTGACTCGAATTGACCTAACACCAACTACTAGATTAAGAGTTCTCTCTCCCCTCCCTCCTTATTTATTAACCCCAAAACTCTTTTACATGTTATTAGCTTTCTCTGTCCCTGATGATGGGTGGAGTGTCCACTCGAAAAATTGGGCATTTCAAATACTCCATAATTTTGATTCAAAAGATTTCTAGCGTTATGAATAACTATGAAAACTTGCATACTCAAAGACAACCAAGTCAAATCTATGGACACATGGTGATAATGCACATGGTAATATTAGGCCCTGATCAACTAAGGATTATTTAAATCACATCAGATCTAGTTTGTTGGTATTGGTACTTGCAAAAGGCAAGCAATGCTAGACTTTTGTAAATTAAAAAAAAACACAAACATTTAGTGCTCCACCAAAAAACTAAAACCCATGGAACATAGCATATGCTTACAAGAGGGAAAAAAGAATAAGATAGTAACAATGAGAGCAAAAAGAAGTGATTGGACATGAACATTCATCTGATTTGAAAGTGTATATTGAGTGACTACTATAAATAGTGGCTCGAGGCTCTAGTCAAAGATGTTAGAAAGACCATCTCATTGATTTTTATTTTTAAATTCATTTGATTATTAATAAGATTCATATGTAAAAGAAAAAAAAAGAATAGCCTTCACAAGTGGAGGAAAAACAAAGAAGAAAAAAGAATAGCATTCACAAGTGAAGGCAAAAGAAAAAGATAAAAAGAATAGCCTTCCCAATTGGAGCCAAATTATAACATATTATTGTAGTCTAAACACTCAAGTGACAATGAAAAAAATAGGTTTGCTTATGCCCAAACATTCATAAAGTAGTGCACATCCTCCACAAAAGAAAAATTATAACATCATAAAACAACAACATTAAACATTAACCCCAACACCCAAGGTGGACAGGTCTGTCAAAGAAAAAACTATAACTTCATAAAACAACAATATTAAACATCAACCCCAGCTCCCAAGGTGCATTGGTCATGGTTATTTGAGATTGGGACCCATCTAATAAGTGGCAAGTTCCATGGGCTATAGAACATCCCATCCATCAACGACTTCATGGGGTTTAGGTCCCTCCATAATTGCAAGAGCCAAAGTTAGGAAGGCTTTGCCTATACATTGAAGTGAGCTAGTGAAGAGGGGTTTAGGCCCCTCCAAGATTGCAAGAGCCAAAGTTAGGAAGGCTTTGTCTATACATTGAAGTGAGGTAGGGTAGACGTTATAGTGTCAAACTTTGCTTGCTAAAGAACCTATGGAAGTAGGACGAAAAGGTGCACATGCAAAAGTAGGCTCTATGTTAGGCTATTAAGTTCAAGGGTCCCATGTCAATTGTGTAAACCGGCCTGTAGAGCACTTCACTACTGTTGGAGTAACCAATGTTGCCAACATCGCGAGATTTTCCAATTTTTTTTTGGAGAAAACAATATTATTGGCTAAAAAAATCACGCAAATTTTTCTTGGCAAAATTATTGGAAATATCATGATATTATTGCACCATGGTGGAAAATTTTGTGAACACATGAACATGCTTGTAATAAAGCCAAAATTTGTCTTTAATTTTTTGTCATTTTGCAAATAGAGCAAAGGAGAGCATTTTTTCTTGAGCCAAAGGACTAGGAGGAGATGGTTTTCCTTTGCCATCACCGTTTCATTGTGGAGTGAGGATTGATTCCCCTTAGTTGTGGGTGCATTTGCGGGTAAAGGTAACAAATTTCACCAATTTTTTTGTTTTTTTAGATTTTTGCTAGATTTTGCATTACCCATTAGTTTTTCTTCATCTTGCCAAGGAGAGTATTTTTATCAACCATCATCAATTTATTGTGGAGGGGGATTGATTCCAATTRATTATTGATGTATTTGTTTTATTGTGGAGGGGGATTGATTCCAATTATTTATTGATGTATTTGTTTTATTGTGGAGGGGGRTYGATTCCAATTRWTTATTGATRTATTTGTTTTATTGTGGAGGGGGATTGATTCCAATTKATTATTGATGTATTTGTAAGTATGCACAGCAATTTACACCTYTTTTTTTGTTTTTTCAAATTTGTGATAAGTTTTACAATGCTTATCAATTCCCCCTTTTGTTGTAGAGTATGAGTGRATTGATTATTGATGTATTTGTAAGTATGCACARCAATTTACACCTCTTTTTTTGTTTTTTTTTGTTTTTTCAAATTTGTGATAAGTTTTACAATGCTTATCAATKCCCCTCCSCTTTTGTTGTAGAGTATGAGTGGATTGTGAGACATCTACTATTTAGGTAGAATCTAAATTTGTTTGCTTTTATGTAAAAAAAATTGTATTTTGATTATTTAATGTTGATTTTATTTTTTTTCAATTTTTTTTTGTGCCTAGGCTTAATCATTACTTTGAAGACTGAAAATGCTGCCAAATTTGGATCCTATGTGGCAATATGGTGAACCTGATGGGGGGTTTAATAGACAAAGGTTAAATTACATGTTGTGTGGAAAGGAAATGAGGAAGGAACCACCCGGTTGATTTACCACCTTGCACAATTTTCGAAACAATTTACACAAATTCTGTTTAGTTAACCATGCAAAACTATAGAGTCAGCTTCAATTGTTTAAACACACACTACAGGGATTTGGGAGTTGTTCAATTCATCCTTTCAAGGGGATTAACAAAATACACCCTTTCAAGGGGATTAACAAAATACACCCTTTCTCTACATCAGGCCCATCGTAATTTAATAAAAAAAAAAAGGCTAATCCTAGACATCCAAATAGATAAGATAATGGAACTCAATTTTATATTCACCTCTGAATCAAACAGAGACACAAGATTCAATTCTTGAATAATAAAAACCAACTATACTTAACAAAAAATTATTAATTATTTAATGCACATGCACTTTGTATCATATCATTTTGAAAATTAAACCATGGACATTCAAAATAAACCGTGGACATATCTTACATGAAGAGATTTACCCTGTTAGCTGCTTCAAATGATAGAGTACTAATTCTTAGAAGTAAACAAAGTCCAAAAAAGCTAGCAAATATAAGATTATCAACTGAAATTCTTTGTACAAGTTTTCCTATTATAAATGCAGCAAAACTATTCACTTATCTATATGCAGTTGTATTCCTTAAAAAGAAGCGTAGACACAACTACATAAAGAGATTTAACAAACAACCTGTTTTAAATAATATAATAATGTTTTACAAACTAACTTGAAATCTGTATGAAGTGGCGACAAAGACAAGACTATCAACTAAAAGTGTTTTAAGTTTTCCATATTTTCAGATCAAAATTTACATTCTCATCCATTCCCGAATCTAGAAATGTTCCAAAACATGCCCTCAATAATCAGTGTGACAATTGCAAAATGATCTCAGCGAGCTTCATATTGAACAACTGCACAAAAACACAATCAAGGCAGGATGGTAAGCGTTTCAGATGATTGTATTAGCATGACACAAGCATCGTTAGATAGAAGGACACTCGCATACTGAATAAAGACCAAACTTAGCATTCTTATACAATATGAGAGAGAAACAATTGTCTGATTGAATAATAAAGACATTGCGAAATCGTAAGCCTTGCTAAGACCAAAGAAATACCTCTTTGAAATGAAACGGTCACCATTCACCTTAGATTGTTTTCATTCAGATTCTAACACTAAACTAGAAACTAAGAGAATATTCCTTGCAAAGACACAGTCAAAATGAGTAGAAGACAAGCTCTAAGCAACTGCATCATGCAATCCTATGAATACAATTTAATTCATCCATGACATGAGAGATCTTACTTCTTCTAGTACGTTTCTTGTACAGGATGCGATAACCACATTCTCTGCATTGAATTACATCACCAGGCTTTAGTGAATTCTCAGCTCCACAGTCTGCAATAACATACAAGTGTAAGAAAAATGCATAATTTAGAAACAACAAAACATAATCAGTAAAATCTCTTATCATACATACAATGTTTGCAAAGAATAATGCAACAAACATGTTCAGCAATAAAAAGTACTTAGGGTTTTAGCAATCCATCTAGAGACTAGAAGCCAGGGAAGTAAAGATACCTCCACAAATGTAACTCACAGGTTCGGGCACTGCAGGTCCATCCATGGTAGCTTAAAGCCTGTAGGATACAATGACAAATCATTACGCTAGAATTATAATTCCATAGAGAATGGAACTAAATGGAATTGTGACCTCAAAATGCAAGTTATATGCAAAAACATGAAAATCTTGATGAACCAAAAAATTAGAAGACTGAGAATTCTAGTTTGTTTAAGACACATAAAGAACAGTGGAGGTATCCTAAGAAGAGGAAAAAAAAAGCCCTAACCGGCAACATAAAACCGCCGCATCAAACCCTACCACTAAAAAACCCTAACTCAAACCCTACTAAGCTTTTGCTCTGCACCTGCTAGCCGTGAGAATAAAGTCTAAACATTCTGTTTTACATAGAAGACTTCTCACAGTGGTCTACCAAACTGATAGAAAATATGTGCAAAGTAATTTCAGGCCTTAAGAAGTTCATAAATTATGAAAAACAGTGCAGAATAATATTACGCTGGTAGATGTCATGGACAAGTATGACTAATGAACGACATACCTGATTAAAGCTGGTATCGTATTGGAGGTGAAGATTTAGCAATTGCCTGTTGCAGAGACAACTTCGAATCTTAGCTGGAAGCTCTGTGTGTGAATATAGTAGACGGGCCCTAAATTTCTCCATTTATAGCTTTAGTTAATCACTCGAAGCTTCGACTCGAAGTGGTAGTGGCAAGGATCCCGTTCCACGTTGTTTTTTTTTGGTTGAGGCCAAAGCCACCTAGTTTTTGTCCACTTTGTGGTTTGTGCGAGTATGTTGGGATAACGTAGTGTGGAATAAAGTTTTGTAAATTCAAAAATTAGTTTTAAAATGTATATTTTAAAATTGATTTTACATATTTTTTTCACTCCATAATGTGATATCATTTTCTTTCCATCTACAATGTGTGTGTGTTTTTTTTTTCTTTTAAAGAAAGTGAAGATTTTAAATATATAAAGGGATGTACATAAGCAAAACAATAGTTAATTTTTTTTATCAAATTTGGTTCATCAAGACTGAGTCCATTTCCACTGTCCTTCTATCATAAAAAATATGAAATTGCTTATACATTTGGTAGATCAGTTGCCACAACTGCCATATATTATGATATATTGTTTCAGTGGAAAAATACATTTGAAATACATGTTCAAGATGTTGATTCATTTTCTGGTTCTTCCTGAATTTCAACTTGACTTGGTGCGTTATCTTCAGTTCCATTGGCTCTGCTTCCCATACTTCTTGGTCCTCACCAGATTGTCCAACTCGAGAGATTCTTGTAATTTGATTGTTGGATCCCGAATTAGAATGTTGGGGTGTTGTCCTTGCTCTCAGTTGATTGCATTCTTGTTCTAGGGTGTCCATACATCAGAGAAGCCTTGCTACTGTCTGCTCTAGCTCACTGATCTGTAGTCTCTCTTCCTCTCTTACTCTTGATTGATTGCATTCCTATTCCATGGAGTCCATCCTTTGAAGAAGCATTTCCACTGTTTGCTCTAGGGCGCGGGTCCTTTGCCTCTCATGCTCTAAAGTATTAGTTCTATGAAAGGGGACATTTATCGTCTGTTCTATGTTGTTGAACTTGGTTGCAAATTTCCCAATTTGAATTTCAGAACCTTCAAAAATACCTTCATGCCTCCGTAAAATACGTTTCATCTCACTCCATAAGGGATCCGTAGTTTGATGGCCAATTTCTCCCCAATTCCAGATATTTGTGCACATAAACCAGTTTGCAATTTCCCCTTGGGGGGGGAAGATGCCACTTTTGTCTTGAATTTATTCCAACAACTGGGTGGAGGGTGTTCCTGCTCGAACATGTCTCAATTCCAGGATTTTGAGGGTATAGCTTAGTATTGATGCCCTAGAGAATTTCAGGGTCGAATTGAGAATCCAACCACACAGATACA
>ML778345.1:888401-899209 GCA_009831015.1 Picea engelmannii
AAATTTTACAATAATATTCTCCCCTTTCTTGATCATTAAGTTTTGTTGATTTGTAAATCATTTTAATTTACGATAGTTATCTATTTTATTCAAATTTTACATTAATATTTTTCCCTTTCTTAATCATTAATTTTTGTTGATGGGCATGGCTCATTAGGTGAAATGGCAAGTGGCCTCTTCTAAATGCTTTGCGATTCTAGTAAGTTATGAAGTCAAATCTACCAACTTGCTCTATCCATTGATTTGTTTTTGTAAGTGGTAGAGAATAAAGATACTTAGTTTCACTAAGTAGTTACTTAATGTTCTAAGTGCCTTATGACGAGTGAGAATATTTGGTTTCACTCAGTGGTTAAGTGTACACTAAAGTTACATTAGCTCTAATATTAACATCATCAATGATTTTGATGTCATGCATTGTAAGTTGTCTTTGGACTTTATTCCAATGACATGTGCCTAACCTTATGCTCCAATACTAACATTGGCTCCAATATTAACAATGTCAACGGTTTTGATGGCATACATTGTAGATTGTATTTTAAGTTATGGGGTTACTTATTTGATGTTTCAAACTATCTCATTACAATGGTATATTTTAAATTGTATGGTGATATCAAATCATTAGGCTTGACATATTGTTAGTTGGTTTGAATTACTTAAGCATACACCAAACAATTTTATCTATTGGAGTTGGATTTGAGGTATTGGGATTCACCCACTAATACTCTTCGAATCTCACATTAATACTCTTCCTTCCCTATCTCTATGGCCATATTAATTAATAAGGCTTTATGCATTGGGAGTTGTTTTGAGTTAATGAAAGATACATAAAAACATTGTTGATTTAGAGATTGACTTCAAAGCCTATGTTCATTTTGGCATGTAGGTATGTCATTTATATGATAACATGCTCCATCACTCTAACACTCTAAGCATCACAATACTTACTCTTGTACTCATGTTTATTAAGGAATCGTATGCTCACCATAGCTTAAATTTTCACACAAGCCACTTACGAATTTAAGAAACTTGGCATTCTCATTGGCATTTGAACATGTTACTAAATCTTATAATAGTGGATCAAAAGAAGTTGGGAAGTAGATAACTCATCTATTGTACCCTTAGATGCATAAGGAAGAGAGTATTAATGTGGAATGAAATCCTAACATTGATATTTATAAATTATAGTATCGTGGACATCACATAAATAAAACTACAATTTAAAGATGATCTACAAGACATGACATTGAAATCAACGATTATGTTAGAACTTGAATGAGGGAGGATGTTATCAATGATCAATCTAGGGTAGACACCCTAAAGCCAACATCTAGATTGCAAATCTTTTGGTGTGGGCAATACCTTATAAACCACCTCTATCTCACAAATTGTTATATATGTTGGACTTTTCACATCACACATATCAGACATAATTAGAAGAAGAGTGTTAATGTGGAACGCAATCTCAATATAAGGATATGTCATTATAGAATATAATACTATAGACATCACATAAATCACAACTACAAGTCAAAGAAAACCAACAAGGCATGCCACGAAAAAAATTGACAACATCAACTCTAGTGTGATGGAAGATGCCATTGCATCAAGCAAATGATATTGTATTATTGATCCAGGCGGATGTCGGTGGCCACCCACCTATTCCACTGGCTCAAAATACAATTTTCATCTTGGTAGTTTTTCTATGGTTTTTTTTTAGTCCTAAACTTCTGGGGTCGTTTGGAGGCCCTAAATGACGTTTTTTTGTCCTGGAAGCGTCCATAAGAAAGCCAAAGGCATGTACTGGGTCATTTGAAATGTGTACTCCTCAATTAGACCCTTATGACGGGATACCGAGCGCCCCAAATGGAGATTTTATGCAAAAGTAATTCCCCAGGAAGTTGATGTATCAACTAACCACATCGGGGCTCACAAACCTTTTGGCGTTTCATCTTCCAAGGTTAGGGTTTTGTATGTTTAGGGATTTTCTCATTGATGCTTTATGTTAAAAGGCCTTTTGGTCCTCATTGTAATAATCTTCTTGCAAATGCACGTAGCTATCACATCTCTTCTAAGAGATAAGCTACCGCCATTCTAGCGAGTTCATTTTGCTTTGCAGTTTTACAACTCTTGCATATTTCGTTCATTAATAGAAATTGAGTATTATTGTATCTTTATGTTTCTGTCATATTTCATCCCCTCGTAAATCTGAATCAATGGTACCAGAGCGGTGTGCTCTTTATTTGTTTCTCTATGCATGTCCCCAACGAGGTCAGGTTATAAGGAGTTGGGACTTGAACTACTTGAGCCTTTGAAAGACCGTCCTCGCCGACCTTGATGGCCTCCTATGGTGGAAGAAAAGGGAGAGGAGGGAGCAGGAGATCCTATTTAGTTGTTGCTCGAGGAATCCCTCACGCAAGAGAGGGACGAGATGATGGAAATTTTTTCCCAAATCCTTTGACAACTGCCGACAACAACATATGCATCTTCATAAAGAGACCACTTTGGAGGAACTGCCCCTTTCAAGGTACACGCTAATTTTGATATTCATGTATTTCAAGGTCAAATAGATGTAGATGCTTTAGAAAAATGGTTCAATATGCTAGAAGGTTATTTCTCTGTCCTCAATTTCTTCGATAGGGAAAATATCACCTTTGCGCTCCTTAAGGCTCTCCCCCATGTCAAAAATTGGTGGGAGACTTATGGTGAGCAAAATTCTACAGAGGAGTCTAGAATGTTTGAGGCTAAACCCACTTGGGACTCTTTTATGGATGTTGTTAAGGAACAACATTACCCTGTTGGAAACTATGGCGACTAGTACACAAGATGGACCACAATGGGTCAGGAGAGGGACCAAACAATATCGAAGTTCATGAATACCTTCCAAACCTTGTGCACCAAACTAGGTATCAAAGACTCTGAGTGACATCTGGTTCTAAAATACCGTGAGGGTCTACATATGTACATCCAAATAGAAATGGAGTTTCTGGTCATCTCATCAATGGGAGGTTCAGAATATGTACTCCTTGGTTAGACCTTTTCAATGGGCTACCGAGCGCCCCAAAAAAAGATCGTATGCAAAATTAATTCCCCCAAGAATTTGATGTATCGACTAACCACATTGGGGCCCACAAACCTTTTGGCGTTTCATCTTTTAGGGTTGGGGTTTTTCTCATTGATGCTTTATGTTAAAAGGCCTTTTGGGCCTCATTATAATAATCTTCTTGTGAATGTGCATAGCCGTCACATATTTTCTCAGAGATAAGCTACCACCATTCTAGCGAGTTCATTAAGCTCTACATTTTTACAGTTCTTGCATATTTCATTCATTAATATAAATTGAGCATTACTATATCTTTTTGTTTCTGTCATATTTCTATGTTTATTTCGTCCCCTCATAAATCTGGATAACGTATCATAGTTATTAAGAAGTTAAACAAGATTCAAAGAGGTTTAGTTTAGAGGGGCCTTTAATTCATCTGTTAAGGTGGGGCACTTTATAAACTATTGGGATATAAGATTTGATCCAAATTTGGCACTCTCCTCAAACCTATTCCAATTAGAATGTGAGTATGGGTAAAGTGTTGATCCAGGGGATCAAAATATGCTCAAAAATCAAAGTGCTCAAAATTGCTTGAAAACGTACTCAGGCATAGTCCTCGTCCTCATGATCCTAATGAAACTTGAACGGGTTCAAACATACGTCGTATGTGAGAGATATCATGTTATGTCCACTTTGCCAAACAAGTAAAATTTTGCTCACTATACAGTTCGTACATGGTGATGTGGATTGTTGATTGGGTGGAAGTGCTGACGTGGCAAGGTGATTGGAATATGACGTGGACATATCCAATTTCAACACGTGGCCTGTTGGTGGACCAATGTTATGGTGCCACGTGGCCTAGACATGGGTTTCCATGTGGCACCCCTCCGTGGTGTAAAATTTTGGTTGGAGTCCGTGGGGGTCGAACCCATGACCTCTGGGGCAAGTGGAAATGTGTTGGCGCAGGTCGTGTTATTGGATTGCCTGCCATATGTTTCTTAACCTATATGTTGTAAACATGTATTTAAGTTTGCAATATTGTATGGTTGGGCAGAGTCTGGGCCGGGGCTTAGCCCCAACCCTTGGTCTTACCATATACCACATGACCATAGCATGGACCAGAGCGTGGGGGAACCAATGGAGCCAAGTCCACAGACAGTTGGAATTACCTTTAGACTTTGCACGATTGGATCCAACGACCAGTCCACTAGCACACAAGATTAGTTCGGAGCCTGACCACATGGGGCCACGCAACCATAACCTCCGTCGAGAAAGGCGCTTATGCCTCCTAACTATTCGACAATTCTCCACGATTTGCAAAATGAACGTGGGTTTTGGGTTTTGGCATGAAAATGTGTTCCAGAGCCGGGTTGTTCACACACGGGTGCGAATTGGAGGAGCAAAGACAACAAAGAATTGAGAAAACTTCCAGGAAGTGATTCCTATTCAATTTTTAGCCAAACCAGATGTAGGAAGAGCCCAACTAGGGGTTTTTGGATGTTTTGGAGCCATTGAAGCCATCTATTTTGCATTCTGAGCATTGTAAAACACTGATTTTGACACTTTGAGCATTAATGAAAGTGATCCATTGGAAGCTGGACCAGGGGATGTAGCCCAAGAGAGGGGTGAACTCCTTTATCATTTTGTTGTGTTAATGTGTTTACTTTGATGGTTGTTATGTCTGTTTATGCTGCTCATGATTAAG
Source organism: Picea engelmannii (assembly GCA_009831015.1). Taxonomy (NCBI): domain Eukaryota; kingdom Viridiplantae; phylum Streptophyta; class Pinopsida; order Pinales; family Pinaceae; genus Picea; species Picea engelmannii. Next base: position 893,147 of record ML778345.1, read on the forward strand.
TAAAACCTCATTAAGTTTTATGTGTTTATAACTTGATCCTATTACCAAAGCACATACAAATTTCACTTGCAATTTTAAAGAGACTCAAGCCTTTTCATTTTCAGATCAAGTTGGTATCAAAGCATAGGTTTTTGAAGGTTTGATTGTTTGCAAGAGTTTTTTTTCTGATGCTTACAAGGTTGAAGCTCAGAAGAGGAGAATATCAACTTGTAGAGCCAAGTTCTAAACTTTCAAGAAGGAGAACTACACAATCACCTCAAGCTTCAAGGTGATATTCACCAAGTGTGGCTCATGAGGAGAGTCATGAAAATCTTACTTCAGAGGATGAAACTTTCAGAAAAGCTTTTTATGATATGACATAAATGGTGAAAGTTTTATTTGAAGAAAGAAATGCAAGGTTGCAAGATGAAATCTCAAATCCTCCAAAGGGTAATGAAGATAGTGGTGATAAAAATCCAAAAGGAAATGGAGGGAATGGTGATACTCCACCTCCTTCACCTCCATCTTACACCTCTTCTACCATTTCAAAACCACCTCCAAATTCTCTAAAGGAACATGGTAAAATTCCTCTACAAACTCCTTTGCTTAAGCTTGATATTAAGTTTGAATTGCCTATGTACAATGGAGAGGTAAATGCTGAGAAATTGGATAACTGGATTCGTCAGATTGAAGTGTATTGTCGGATACAAAGAATCAAATATGATGAAACTAAGATTCAACTTGCTTCTCTTAGATTGGAAAGTGAAACACTCATTTGGTGGGAAGCCAAAACTCAAGAGGACATGAAGAAACATGGTAAAGTTTTATCCTGTTGGAATGATTTTATTGTTGCAATTAAAAGACAATTTTATCCATTAGCATATATGCAAAAATATATTATGTAATGTCCCTTTCCAAATAGGAGCTCCAGAAAAGGAGGCTTAATGGTCTAAACCACCCCGTTAGACTATAGCTAGGGCCAAAGAGGGGTAAACAGGGTTACTAGAGGTCACTCTAGTCACAGGTGTTATATTCAGATAGTGACATTGAGCTAACAAGGGTTAACAATGCTTTTAAGTCATTATGAGCTAAAAATGGAAGTCAATAGTGAATTAGGGTTTCAATAATGATTTAGGGTTTCAACATGATTTAGGGTTTTGGAAAGCTATAAAGGAAAGGTCAGCGACCTAATTCATCATTATGCAGATTGTGACTTGTCATTGAGGAGAAGAGGCGCATCTCAAGAGAGATAGTTCAGTGTATTCCAGGAGGAAGACACCAGTTGGCTGATTTCGGTGTTGAAAGACACACCCTAGTCACCAGGAAGATCATCCAGGTCTTCCATCAGTCTTCATTGATTCCATAGTGCTCCCATATTCCAGGTATTATCTTTTAGTTGCTTATTTGTATTATGGCTAAGATCCTTTTGTCTTTTGATCTAGCCGAGTGTTGTTATTTTATTCAGCCGCAGTTGCTTATTTTCCGGCTAAGATCATTTGTATGTTGATCTAGTCGAGTATTGTCAGTTATTCAACCACATTCGACCATTTTGTAATCCACAGACATATCATAATACAAACTTGCAGTCCTTTGTCGCGTTTATTATTTGTATGATCATTTATATGTTGTAAACCTTTGATCCTACACACACATTAACAGTGTTTCCTAGACTAGCCAAGTCAGGAACATTACAGTGGTATCAAAGCTTTAGTCCTGCCAGCCTGTGACTAAAGACAATGAGTGCAACAGAAGACCCAGAGGGCCGTGAACACGTAGGTGACAAATATGTCACTTACAACAAGCATCAGGAAAGAAGGCATAGGCATGATTTCCCCCCTTTTCCTCCTAGCTTAGAGGAAGAGGAAGAGGCACACAGAGAAGCATAGAGAAGGGAAGAGCGCGAGGCACAAAGGATTGTAGGAGACAGATATGAGCGACCAGAGGACAGTGGAAAGGCCCCCGTAAATCCAGAGGCATCTTTCATGCAGGTTATCAATGGTATGTTAGCTGGTCAACGAACCATGTCTCAGTCCTTACCACAGGTGGTTGATAGATTGGCTAGAGTGGGCACCCTAGATACACAAGTCCCACATGCAGCACAAGCGAACTCAGGAGCAGGCAGTAGACCCCAGTCACCCTCTCGCACATACACCTCTGTGAGTAGGATTCCCAGACCCTTGTTTCCCAGTTTCCAGAGGGCACCCCCGATAGAAGCACCACCACCAATAGCACAGAGGCCACCCACTCATGTCGACAACATTGTAGAGTATAGGAGGGAGTACACAACATTGGGTCATGACTTCCATCAGGACATGACCTTAGTCGAGTACTGTGGATTCAGACTCAGGAACCGCCCCAGAGATCCGCAAAGGGGAGGACCACAACAACAGTAGGGGCATAACCTTGATTTCATCCGAAAAGTTGGGAAACTCACCATCCCTTCTTTCGACGGATCATCCAAATACACTGCCAGAGCTTGGGTATAGAAGCTAGACACGTATTACAAGCTCAACCAGATGACCGAGACAGAGGCCATCAATTTCGCGACCTTACACTTGGAGGGTGAGGCACACGAGTGGTGGTATCATGAACTGGTGACATTGGGTCACGGTCGCATCACCTCCTATAGGGAGTTTGCAGATAGGCTCATGGATAGGTTTGACAAGAAGGATCCCGAGATACACTTCAAGGATCTATCCCAGTTGAGACAAACTAGCACAGCAGAGGCGTTCATCATAGAGTTTCAACGGGTAGTTGTGGCAGTGACAGATATATCAGAACCCAGGCTGATCATGCTATTCATAGAAGGACTCATAGAGCCTTTGAGAGGATGGGTGAAGCCATACAGGCCTCCCACTTTGCAGGATGCCATCCTTCGCACTCGAGACCTGTTAGACTCAGTGCCAAAGACTAAAAATTTCTCCAAACCATTTGTGCCCCAGAGGGATCAAGACAGGAAGCCATTCCAGAGAGAATGGAAGGGCAAGGAGAAGTTGGATGATGAGACTAGGCGATAGCTTATGAGGAAGAAGATTTGCTTCAGTTGTAGAGATCCTTGGGTCCCAGGCCACAGGTGCATGGGCAAGGGAGAGATTCATTATATTGAGGTAGCAATAGACAACGTGGACAGTGAGGAGGAGGAGCAAGACAGTGGATCCACTAGTTCAGAAGAGGAGTCAGCACCAACAGAGGAGCAACTTCCCCATAGACCACCGACACTAGCAGGATCCCATCCTCCAGTAGTCCCACAACTGCTAGATCAGGCTAACAGAAGGAAACCAGCAAAGGGAGGAGTCATAGCGATCCTTTCCGGTGTTCCCAGGTATGATACCCTCCGTATCAGAGGGATTATTCAGGGGCAATGAGAAATCACCCTGATAGATGGTGGGGCCACCCACAACTTCATCGACGCTTCACTAGTATCGAGACAGGCACTTCAGACAGAGGAGTTTGAGGGGTTTGATGTTGCAGTAGCAGATGGCCACACAGTGGAGTGTCTAGACATAATTCCAAACTTAGAGATGAAGTTAGGCAACTACACAGTGAGAGACACATTTTATGTGGTCGACCTATCGGACATAGATGTGGTGATAGGAGTTCAGTGGATGATTACCTTGGGAAAAATCACTACCAACTACCAAACCTTGGAAATGGGATTCAAAGATCAGGATGGGAAGAAGATTGTTCTAAGAGGTATGTCAACAGGAGCACCTAGGACAATTTCAGCCAAGAGGATGGAGAGGATATTCAGACATGGGGAAGTAGCATATGTCGCAGAATGCTTGATCACTATTCAGAAGGATTCAAAAGATCGACAACAATACCACACAGAGATCAAGAATTTATTGGGACGACATCAACAGGTCTTTGAGGCAATCCCACCTGGGAGACCACCTGACAGGGGGTTTGATAATACCATTGAGTTAGAGGAGGGGGCCAAACCTATGATCACCCCCCCCTATTGTTATTCTAGGAGGTTCAAGGATGAGATAGAGAAGGCAATCAAGGAATTGTTGGCGATGGGATACATCAGACCGAGCAACAGCCCATTTGCTTCTTCAGTTGTCTTAGTTCTGAAGAAGGATGGAACCATGAGGATGTGCATTGATTACTCAGCCTTGAACAAGAAAACCATAAAAAACCAGTACCCTATCCCATGCATTGACGAGTTGATGGATGAACTGCATGGGGTCGTTTTCTTCTCAAAAATTGATCTACGCTATGGATATCACCAGATCAGCATCCGAGAGCAGGACGTAGAAAATACGACATTTCGATGTCATTTTGGACACTTCGAGTTCTTGGTTATGCCATTTGGGCTAACCAATGCACCCGCTACATTCCAGTCTTGCATGAACCATATATTCGGGAATAAGTTAAGGAAATCAGTCTTGGTTTTCTTCGACGACATATTGATCTATAGCCGCTCATGGCAAGAGCATATGAGGCACCTGGATGAGGTATTGAGCATCATGGATGCACAGTCATTATATGCCAAAGAGTCCAAGTGTGAGTTCGGTATGACAGAGCTGCTTTACTTAGGCCACATCATCAGTGCACAGGGGGTACAGGTGTACCAAGAGAAGATCAGGGCCATTCTGGATTGGCCGATGCCCAAGAACGTGACATAATTGAGGAGCTTTTTCGGACTATGCAGCTATTACAGGCGGTTTGTCCGGGGTTTTTCTCAGCTTGGAGCACCACTGACAGATCTTACCAAGCATGGGGCCTTCATATGGACCGATAAATCACAGGAAGCCTTTGATCACATGAAGGAAGTCATGGGCACTTGTCCAGTGTTGGCACTACCAGACTTCACTTTGCCATTTGTATTGGAGTGTGACGCATTCGACGAAGGGATCGGTGTAGTTTTGATGCAGGGAGGACACCCCATTGTATTCGAGAGCCGGAAGCTTAGTCAACCTGAGAGTTTGTACTCCATTTATGACAAGGAAATGTTGGCAATCATGCATGCCTTGACCAAGTTTAGCCAATATTTGGTGGGCAACAAATTCGTGGTCAAGACCGATCACAACAGTTTGAAGTATTTCCTTGAGCAGAAGGACCTTAGTGAGCACCAAAAGAAATGGGTGATGAAGGTACAGGCATTCGACTTTGACATAGAGTATGTCAAGGGGAAGAAGAACATTGTGGCCGATGCACTATCGAGGAGACCTGCGACATGTTATTTGATGGAGATTTCAGTAGATTGGAAATCCCACTTGTTAGTGGAATATTCCAAGAACAAGTTTGCTTGTGAGGTGATGGATGCGCAGATACAGGATGACCAGTATAGGGTCATTGACGATGTCATATTTTACAAGGATAGAGTTTACTTGGTGCCAGATTCAGGGCTTAAGAAGAAAATCCTCACCGCTGTTCATGATTCACCTCTAACAGGCCATCATGGGTTTTTCAAAACCTACAGACAGATCAGAGAGAGGTTCTCATGGAAGGGCCTCAAACAAGACATTATGAGACATGTCAGTGAGTGTGTGACTTGCCAACAGAACAAGTCAGATCATGCTCTTCCAACAGGGCTACTTCAACCACTCCCCATTCCAGAGCAGAAATGGGAGAGTATATCTATGGACTTCATCACCGGTCTACCCAAGGTCCAGGGTAAGGACTTCATCTATGTAGTGGTCGACAGATTAACCAAGTTTGCTCACTTTTACGCCATACTGACAGAGTACAGTGCAATTCAAGTAGCTGATCTTTTCTTCAGGGAGGTCTTCAGACTTCATGGGTTGCCGAAGAACATCGTCGGTGACAGGGACAGTCGGTTCATAGGGACATTTTGGAGAGAAGTGTTTTGGTTGGTGGGGACAAAGTTGACACCTAACACCAGCTATCACCCTTAGACAGATGGGCAGGTTGAGATTTTCAACAAGTGCGTTGAAGGGTATTTGAGGAACTATGTAGGAGGACAACATAGAATGTGGGTAAAGTGGTTACATTTAGGGGAACATTGCTACAACACCACCTTCCACATGTCCATTGGTATGACACCCTTCCAAGCATTGTACGGATATGATGCTCCCACTTTGGTAGACTTGGTCTTCGGGGAGAGCAGAGCTCCCA
>ML778346.1:8575-34597 GCA_009831015.1 Picea engelmannii
TAATTTAATAATATAATCCTAAAAGATTAGCTAAACTACATTTATGTATTAAAATAACATTTCTAATTGATTATTATTAATGAGTTAGTCATGATGGTTAATGATTCATTTAAATATTAATTAATTAATTAATTAAGTATTAAATAAAAGGTAGAGAATAAAATATAACATTTAAATTAAGTTGCGTATACAAGAGGGGATCACAAGAATCTCGAGAAGATATAAGAAATTTAATGAATGGATAGGATATTTAAATGAATGGATAAGGTATTTAATAATGCGATAAGGTATTTGGTGGGGGAGTTAATGAAGGGAAGGCGGTGAAGGAGGAATAAGGGGGGGAAACGAGTTTGGAGGAGGGATCATTCTACGGGGGAAGTTGGTCATGAGTTGGGAGAACTCTGAGTATTGGACAGAGGGAGGAATTTTGCGTTTGGCATTGACACTGTGGACCGGGGTTGCTGGAGGTTTTGGGCTCGGAGGGCCAGGATATCCGTAGATATCCTGGAGCTAGGTCGTTTTCCTAGATGGCAGGGTGGACAATAGTTTTGGGCAATTTTTTTTTCTGTGTTTGCAACAGGACTGGACTGTGTAGCAGGTAGCAGGAGAGAAGCAGAACAACAAGGCAGCTGGCAACGCAGATTAGCATCAGGACCAGGTAATCCTGTTAAATTATGCATTTATTTTATTCTGCTATGAAATCGTTAATCTTTGATGAATCTAAATTACTGAAGTCGCTGGTATGAATGTCAATATTATGATGAATAAATATTGTCTTAGTTAAGAAATAAATTGCTTATGAGGATAATGATGTTTAGATATATATTTATGGGCATTACAATGCCTGCCATGACCCCTCAAGCCTCAACCTCTGGCAGCATACCAAGCCAACCCACACTTCGACTTACCTAGTTGACGAGGCATTAGGACTATGACCAGAAGAGGAGGGGAGGGAGTGAACCAGAGAAGGAGCTGGGGGAAGAGCTCGAAGAGGAGGTGGAGCGGAGGAAAAAATTGAGCCAGAGACGAAGAGAAACACAAACTGGTGGGTGACTGTGAGGAGCGAGAGGTAGAAAATGTGAATGAGCCATGAGTTTCACCATCGTAGGCCAAAAAACATTTATCCAAGGAAAAGGATGGGATTGGTTAGGCGGCCAACCCATCGTATTTACAACCCCTACAAGCTGGAGTGTCATTACCATAAACTGTGTGTGAAAATGAATGGGTAGGTACATCGATCGAAATGATAAATGCATGGATCAAATGCTTGGAGTGAGTGCAGACTATGATGGTGTGATGCTACATGGGTTGTGTCCAGGTGTACGCCCATCTATCCATGCACTCGTTCGTCCCGATGACACCCCATCCAAGGTATATATTATAAAATATAATTAAATATACATATTATATTAATTAATTAATTTATATATATATTATAAAGTATAATTATATGTACATATTATAGGAATATCCAATTATATATTTTTCATATATATATAATGAAATGATTATATTATGTATGTATGGTATTAAAGTAGCTCTTCGAGTATGCGAACTTGGTAAAGATGCTAACCCTCTCACCATGATTTAAGAATTAGAAGTCAGAGTTCTTTACTACTTTGGCACAAAGTGAAGAGTGATTCCTTCTATATAATGTGCAAGGTTATTAAGACATTAATCAACTTTTATTCTTAATAAATATTAAGACATTACTCAACTTTTATTGTTAATTTATTAGATACATGGTATATGAGTCTTATCTCTTGGCAATGGTTACTATTAGGGGCATCAAATGATTATAATTATGTTATATTCAACAAGGTACTTTTAATGTTCCAAATGATGCTTGCCCACAAATTTATTCTCGTTTGGAAAAATAATTATAGGATACTAAGATAATATTATAATATTGATATGAAAATAAAAAATATTAAATGTGTCAAAAAGAAAGGGGCCATTTCATAATTAAGTTTGAACACCTTCGGAAAATTAGAGACTTTATGATAGCCATGACACTCTTAGATGGCATTAGAGGCACCTTCAACATCAAACCATAAAAGGTTTGGTCTACTATTTATCATGTGACCATGAAATGAATGCTCCCAACATGGATAGAAGTAAGGTAGGGTGACTTCTTCTCATCTTGTGATGAAAAAGAGAATTCACATGTCTTTATAACTATTAGATCCACAATGGGAGGATTTTTACAAATGGAGCAAGGATAATTATGGGGTTTTTATGTGTTAATTAGGGGTAATTAATGATAATTATGGGTTAATTATGGGTAAGTAGAGTCCATTTAAACCCAAGTGGTTAGCTCAATAGGTTGTTGCTAATGATGGTAGGAATTTGTATAGTTTTATGGTGGTAGATCCCCAATTTGAGTGCCCCTGATCCATGAATGTTTGGAAACATCCCTTAAGTTTCCCTACAAGGTTTTACTTAGAAAAAAGTATGGTACATTTAAGGGTAATTAGTGGTAATTAGGGGTTATTTAGGGGTGATTAGTGGTTGAATAGAGACAAGTATGTGTAATTAGGGGCAATTAGGGATTAATTATGGGTCATTATAGGGTAATTAGTGGTCAATTATTATTATTAAGGGTAATTAAGGGTAAATTATGGGGTAATTAGGGATTAATTAGTGGCCATTAGGGGTAAATTATGGGGTAATTAGGTATTAATTAATGATAATTATGGGTCAATTATGGGTAATTAGGGTTCATTTAAGAGTGGCACTCAGGATGTTTGATGATGGTTAGTGACCATCACCATTAGGTCAAGATCTTCGACGATAGTCAATGACCATAATCATTAAGTGGAAATATTTGGTGATGGTAAGTTGCCATCACCATTATTTTGAGGGATTTTTTGGCAACATGCATTAGGGACCATCACTGAGTTCAATTACAAAAATAGGAATTAGCAATGAGCCTAAAAATATTGTCACTAATTTAGTGTAACATCTCGCTCTTGTGCACACATGATGTGACTTATTCTTTGAGGACACTTGCGTGCAAGTGATCCGGTTCATTATATGATTGACTGCTTCGCTTATGGATTCTGATGATGAGACTGTGTATTATGATGTTATGTTATGTTATTATGTATAGACAAGTGCTATTGACTAGTTTCTCTTGAGTGTGCAAGACTCTTGACAGATTGAGGATGTTGATGGCATCGATGGACCTCCTTGGACTCTGGATTGAGTCAGGGACTGGACTATATATGGTTTGAGTATTTCTCTTATTTCATATGGGACATTTGACTGGGTATATTATGATGTTGTTTATGGATCGCTGACATGTTTTCGTTGATGGATGCAAGATGACGATTTCTTTCTAATCAAAATCACATTAGGAGTAAAGGGGTCATGCACGACAACCAGATATATTGAGGGAGAGGTGTGGCAGCATCCATACCACATCCTACTAGCACTCTTTTCATGGATCGAACTGTAGGTTAATGATTACCTGGTTCGAGAGATCCACGATGTTGTGAGGGTAGACTGAGACAATCGCTCATGAAGATTCTAAGGGGTGCACAATAAGGCATGGTTCTTATTCCTTAGAGGCCCTTAGTCTCCCACAAGGTTGCTTGATGGAGTATTGACTCCAAGGGTTGGATGTCTACCAAAATCAGTCAAAAGGTGAGTGGCACCCTAAGAGTACGTAGTGCATCTTGAAGGGCACTTCGCATAAATGAAACATGAATAAAATGTGAGTGGCACCCTTGGAGCACTTAGTGCGTCCTAAAGGGCACATCACATAAATAAAACGTGAATAAAGGCGAGTGGCACCCTCAGAGCACGTAGTGCATCCTGAAGGGCACGTCGCGATTTTTAACACTGGTGAGTCAATTAACCTAGGTACCTAGAAAACAATATCTTATTTGACTTGGTTAGCCTTAAATTTTTTTTTGTATGTGTAAAGTTTAAAAATTATAAAATTTCCATTAAAAACAATTTTGCTAAGCCTAGTTGAAATTAGAGCATAGGTCTAATTGGGGTATAAGGACTAAAACTAATTAATCAATTAATAAAGGGGGGATGAAGAAAAAACAATTTAAAATTTAAAGGAGAAAGAATTTATCACAAATTTAATTGTTGTTTATGTGAAAAACTTGCTAATTTAGAACTTAGACAAAAAGGGGAAAATTAAATGCAAAAGGAATGTGGAACATAGAAGGGAATCTAGTCAAGAGAAATTTCCAAATTAGAACTCAACTAAGATTTAAGAAAGGCATCAATCCTTAAGGGAATGTGAGGGAACAAAGGGACATTAAGGAGCGTTTTTAGGAACGCTTTTAGGTGGGTGAGGGAAATTGACAAATTAATTTAATTAATTAAATGAAATTCTGGTGCAACTAAGGGATCGGGTGACAAGGTGTACGTGGGGGGTTCCTATTAGTTTTTAATAAAATGAATTTAATGTGCAAATGGAAGTGTCACTAAGAAAAACTCTATAAAATAAATGGTAGAGAAGGGGAATGGATCACGACTGGTATGCGTTAAGTTATGCTTCTGGATTTTTCTCTTGACTGATTTTTCTTGTGGTAGTTGGGATGCCCAACTTAGATAGAGAGTGGTAGCTTGACCTTGCGAGGTGAGATAGGATCTAACTTTCTTTGGTTTGTGTGTGTGGCCCTTTGCGACTTGGGGGGATCAGGGGGAAGAAGAGTACCCGTAGCGTTGGCTGGGAGGTACTGGTGAGGTCTCAATGATTAGCAAGTGGGAGCAAGGAGGATCGCCAACAACCGAAAAACATCAACAAGTTGTCAGTCGGATTATGGTACACATTTTTTTAAGTTGCAGTTGTAAATTAGTTAGAAGTGTACAAAGATTTATTGTTGATGCATTTATAATGGTTGTCTGATTTGGTTGGGCATGTTGCCTCTTCATTTTTTCTATGTCTTTACTTTTTTTATTAATGTGAATAAACTTTGCATGGGAGCAAGAAAAATGTCCAACATAGGGGCATGTCTCCTCTGCGTTTTTGTTGTGTCTTCCTTGTTTATTTTGATGTGATTAAAATTTGCGTGTGAGAAAGAAAAATGCCCAGCATAGAGGCATTATTCCTCTACATTTTTGTTGTGTCTTCCTTGTTTATTTTGATGTGATTAAACTTTGCATGTGAGAAAGGGAAAACACCCATCATAGGGGCATGCCTCCTCTGCATTTTTGTTGTATATTCCTTATTTATTTTGATGTGATTAAACTCTACATGTGAGCAAGGAAAAACACACAAGATAGGGGCACATCTCCTCTGCATTTTTGTTGTGTCTTCCTTTTTTATTTTGACGTGATTAAACTCTGCGTGTGAGAAAGGAAAAATGCCCATAATAGGGGCATGTCTCCTTTGCTTTTTTTTTTTGTCTTCCTTGTCTATTTGATGTGATTAAACTCTACGTGTGAGAAAGAAAAACACCCAGCATAGGGCCATGTCTCCTCTTCGTTTTTGTTGTTTCTTCCTTGTTTATTTTGATGTGAATAAGATTTTGCATGTGAGAAAGGAAAATGCCTAGCATAGGGGCATGTTGCCTCTGCATTTTTGTTGTGTCTTTCCTTGTTTATTTTGATGTGAAAAAACTCTGCGTGTGAGAAAAAAAAACACCCGGCATAGGGGCATATTGCCTTTACATTTTTGTTGTGCATTTCCTTGTTTATTTCGATGTGATTAAACTCTGTGTGTGAGAAATAAAAACACCCATCATAGGGGCATGTTGCCTCTGCATTTTTGTTTTGTCTATCGTTGTTTATTTGATTTGAAAAAACTCTGTGTGTGAGAAAAAAACGTCCATCATAGGGGCATGTTCCCTCAATGTTTTTGCTGTGTCTTTCCTAGTTTATTAATGTGAATAAACTTAGTGTGCGAGAAATAAAAATGTCCATCATAGGAGCATGTTTCCTCTACGTTTTGTTGTGTCTTTCCTTGTTTATTGAATTTGATTAAAATCTGCGTGTGAGCAATAAAAACGCCTAGCATAGGGGCATGTTGCCTCTACGTTTTTGCTCTGTATTTCCTTGCTTTATTAATGTTATTATGAAATATTATAATAATGTCCATCATTAATGTAATCTTGTAATAAATGTTCATCTTTAAATGTTGCCTTTTATTAAATGTTTAAATGAATGGTTATTTTAATGGTTGCATAACCGTTTATTAATGTTATTATTAATGCTAATAATAATGTTCATCATTAATGTCTATTTAATTAACGGTTATGATGAATGATTATTATTAATGTTGTATAACTATTATTAATGTTCGGTTATTATTAAATGTTTATAAAAATGTCCATTATTAAAGGTTGGTTTTTATTAACTGTTTATGATGAAGGGTCATTATTAATGTTGTTTTAGTAAATGTTTATAGAGTAGTGGTTAAGCAAAGCACTTGAGTCTCTTGCACAAATGGATTGTATGTCATAATGATAGTTAAATATTTTTAGATTTCCTTAGCACCTTGTAATCATTGAAAAGTAAGACCAATTACGAGATTAGATTTATTTTGTGCCTTGGAATAAAAAGTCTTGGGTACTCTTGCGCAATAGATAACGTGGATGCATGTTCGCTTATATTTTGTTTATTTCTTGCATGCATGAATTTAATGTATTGAATGATGGTTTTAGACATCTAGTTATTTAGTTTATTTAGTTTGTTCTTGAATGATGGTTTTAAACTTACTTTATTTCTTGCGCGTATGAAAATCTAAGGTATTGAAGGAGGTATTGTATAATGTTTAGATTTTTCTTCTTGCACAAAATGAATAGTCAATGCAATGAATGGTTGTTGGTTATTTACTTCTTGAGCTCATGGATTTTTATGATGGTTAGAACTTAGACCCTTGTGCGATAAAATATAATGAATGTATTTACCTTGCATCCTTGAATTAGCTTGATTGTTATTAGATTTCTTTCATTTATGGATTCCATACAATGTATGATGGTCAAATATTTTTGGACTTCTTGTGCAATGGATATTATGTCATGTATGATGGCATGGAAATTGTTTATCTTGTGCCTTGGATGATGTTGATGAATAGGTGTTAGGTTGCTTGCGCTATGATCTAAGTTGACGCATAAATGTTTAAGACTTAGTTTACTAATGCGTTTGTCACCATGTTGTGGTATGATTTCCTTATGATTGGATTATTTGTGTGCAATGATCAATTAGTGAATACGCCAATCTGGAAAATGGATCATGTTCTTACCTTGATTATGATGTTGATTATTGTAATTTGATGATTGATTTAATCACGCGCCTACAAGTTAAGTAGATTTTGTTTGCTCCTTAAAAATTAAATAAGTAGATTATTGTGCCTCGACGTATGTCGTTTCTAGATGGATTTTGTATTAAGTTCTCTTGCGCCATGGAATTTTATGTTACATGTGTTGTTTTTTTGAATTATATTTCACCTTGATGATCCTTGATGTTGTTATTTAGCTTAGTTGGCTTGGACTTGATTGTGTCGGATGGGATGTAGACACCTCATTTTTCCTCAAAACAATCACCAGCCCTGAGACCTTAAATGGTCAAAATAGATGGGAACCTAGTCTTGAGTGTTGCTTATGTGTCCTGGAGGTCCTAACCTTGTAGGGTAGTTTGGGTCGGTGGTCATTTTATTGTTGTCTTAATTTGCTCCACGCTTGATGCGCTAATCTACTATGTATTTTATGTTTATGTGTCACTATCCTTCGTTGATGCATTGATTGCATTATTATTTATATCAGTGATGAGAAGTGAGTGCTGTTGTTACTTTGTGTCGTCGTTCATTTATGATGATGGTTGATTATATGTCATTACTAAATTATGGATGTGTCAGTTGCGACGTGATTGATTATGATGATTTGTTGAGTGTAATTCATTCGTTATGATGTCATCGAGTTGTGTTTCTATGATTTTATTGTTGACATTATTTTCCTAATGCTTTAAAAAAAAATTACCTGTTGTACGTCATTTTTGTGTCGTAACGGTCGGGGCCATTACATTTAGTTATCAAAACATGAATTGGTTATAGTCATAAAAGGAATGTTGTTGTTATAGTGACCAAATCCACTTATGACAATGGTCCTTTAATGATCGATGTTAAAACTACTTATGAAGATAGTCCTTTAATAGACATGTCCATAACGAGATTTGGAGGAAATCATTAAGATCCCATCATAGGATTTCCCATAACTAATGTCACCTTTTTTTGTAATGTAGGCACCTATCGACATGGAACTAGGAAAATGACTGTAAACATTGGAAACAACTAGTTGAGATAACCCCTTGAGCTATTAATTGCCTTAAATTTGTGAAGATCTTGAAATTAATTCTAGTGGAATAGCTTGATATTTAGTTGAAAAATCTCTTAGGCTTATTAGGACCACCCACGTGTCATCACTATGTTCCTTTTGGAGCTCAATAAGGACACTTTTCATATGAAGTCTTTACGTCCTGTTAGCGTCAGAATTCACTCCTGGATTGCTTGCAGGAGCAGAGCCCAATGCCCATCAGTTTTATGTCACGATAGTTTTTAATGGGTGATCAAATGGATAGAGACTCGGGGAGATGTCACTCTAACTCAGGGACTGTGTCTGGTATGCAAGGAACAAAGGAGTTCTTGATCTAACTTCAGTCAGTGAGTTTCTTAAAATATGGACAGGTGGAAGACTTGGTAAGAAGAGTGAGCAAACTACCTCAGTCAACATGCCTTTCAACAGTTTGTAGAAGAAAAACTCTGAATGCAAGATCCTCTTGGTTTAGGGCTTCGGGAAACTGAAAGGGGGACTTGATTGGATCCTCCAATTCCAAGTCGTTCAGCGCTAAGGAAATCACAGAGACCGATTAGAAACGATGCAACTGTTACAGTGATCCAACCTACATCATCCTATAACAGTCACAACTCGACTGGATCCTCCAATTCCGAGCCGCTCTAATACAGTGTAAACAAAGACGTGAAAGAAACTGACATTCATAAGGCAAGAAGTCTCAAAAGTCCACGCATAACCAGGAATAACAATGCTTCATTAAATCTTTACAACCGAGAGCCTTGCTCAACCATTGATTATTACAAAATAAAAAAACTGAGTCTATATACTCAGAAAAATTTGCCTAACAGAGGCGTTCTCAGTCATCCAAGGCTTCGTGTCCCTTCAGCCAAATTCGAACGGATATTCTTTTTCAGACGCCACCTTAACTGCGCATGGCTCCTGTAAGGGGAGTAGTTGAGACATTAAGTGCCGAGTTAGTGTGTGCAGACCTCTCTGGCTAGTCGAGGACTCGACATGGCTTCTTTGGAAAAATTGGTACACAGGACCCTCTCGAATAGACAGCTTGCCAGACCCTCCATACCTTACACTTAATGACTGAGGAGAGGTTTCAACTACCCCTTCTCACCTTCATTTACTCAAAGCGAAAACCAGGATGGAGGTTGAATCAGATGGCATCTGGAGATAGTGATGATCCTTGCGGCGACTAGACTCGATGCCTTTAGCCCCTTTTGCACAGCTCTTTTTATTTCCCAAGTGACCACGGACTGTGACCCTACGTTTATTCTCAAAGGCGCTTTCGACGTTCGTGAAAAGGAAGGAGCTGATCCTTGCTTATCACAGTCGCGATGAGCGAAACGTCGAGATGGGTTAATTGGGCGCCACGTGTCCCTCTCATATCTGACGGTCCTGAACTCACTCGACGATGTTGTGGGCCCCAGGTCCTGGATGCTCCTGGCACCTCGTGCATCAGGAATATGACGAAGCTGCTCCTTGCGCCTCAGAGTCGCGATGGGAGAAAATACGAGGAGCCTAATCGCACACCAGGTGTCCCCTTTGGATGGACGGCTGAGAATGCTCCGTGATACTGCGAGCCCGACTCTATGCGCTTTCGGCACTTCGGGGTTTGGGGTTTCGAGATGTAGAATGACATAGAACCCTCACCCTTTGAACTCACGAATGCCGAAAAGCCGACGTGACTAGATCTCATGCCATGTGTCCTTTGGATGGACGACTGTTATCCTTTCCTACATACAATGTGGGCGCCATCCATCGTGCTAATCTCAGCGCAGCTCCGCTAACCACGATTTCCCGCCAACCGCCGATATGCTCTTACGGATGAATCCGGACCATCGACAATATAATCTCGCCCGCTTACTTGCTTGGAAGCCTAAAATGAGATTTTTTCGTGCTGCGCTCGGGCGCTTCTCGTGTAACTTGCAGACCTGAATACTCTTGTGACCAGGACAAGAAATGTTACTAACATTAGGCTTCATGGGGGATAGAGTCGTCCCTGTGATGCTCTAAGGACTCATTTTGCAGCTCCAATGCCTTGCTATTGGGCTATGGGGTCATTTATTTAAAACTTAAAGATGAAAAGAAAAACAATATTTACCACCGCGAAAGAGCCATGTGCGGCTCAAGAGAAAAATATTTTTAGGAAATGCCCATTCACAGGGCCATTGAAAACTTCCTGATCCTTCAAATTCCGTACCCTGTAGGTGTTATTCGAGAATACCTCACATACTTTGAAAGGCCCGATCCACAGGGCTTCGAATTTTCTGTACTTGCTTTTATCTTGTTTAAGAGCATCCCATTTCAGTACCAGGTCTCCTATTTGAAACTCTTCCTTCTTGGCCTTCTTATTAAAAACCTTCTTGATCCTTTGCTGATGGTCCTGAATTCTGCCCATTACCTGCTCCTTGACCTGCTGGAATTCCACTAGCTGGTGAATTCTTCTGATCATGTCATCAGGCTCCTCTTGATGATCCTGGAGGAATTTTTCTACAGGAATGGCTAAATGAGAAGGAAAAACAGCCTCTGCTCCATAAACTAATTGGAAAGGAGAGATGCCTATAGATCTCTTCATGGTCACTCGATCAGCCCATAGAGAAAATTTCAATCTTGAATACCAGGCGTTCTTGTTGTCTTCCAACAGTCTTTTGATGATCCTTATCAGGATTTTGTTGGAGGACTCTGCTAAACCATTTCCCTGGGGATAGTATGGGGTGGAGTGAATCAATTTGATCCCGAATTGCTCACAGAACTTGGCTAACGGCTCAACCCTGAAAGAGGTTGCGTTATCAGTGACAATCTTACTTGGGCAGTCGAATCTTGTGACGAGGTCCTCCAGAAATACAATGATTACCTTGTGGGAAGCACTCCTGGTGGGGATAGCTTCAATCCACTTGGTGAAGAAATCGGTAGCAGTCAGGATCCATTTGTGCTGCCCACTGGAAGCAGGGTGAATTTCTCCAATGAAATCTAGGCCCCATTGCTGGAAAGGTCTTGAAACAACCATAGGATTTAACGACAAAGACTTGAGCTGTTGTTTTCCTGCAAATCTTTGACATTTGGTGTAAGCTCTGACCCTTCTGCAAACGTCAGTGAATATGGTGGGCCAGTAGTATCCAACCCTGAGGATTTTGTAGGCTGTGGTTTTCCAGAAATGATGTCCTCCACATAGGTTGTCGTGAAATTCAACCATGATCCTGTCAGCCTCTGGTAGATCCACACATTTCAAAAGCAACCCCAGGGGGTCTTTCCAATATATAACTTGATCGATAAGGCAATATCTGACTGCTTTGAGCTTCAAAGATGTTGCCTTTCTTCTTTGCAGGCCGTCTGGAGGCCGCAACTCTTGCAGGAAATATATGACATCCTTATACCAGGGACATCAAGCCAATGGGGGCTCCCCTTGAGGGTCTATTTCAGATAGTTGACCCTGCTGAATTCCTAAGAATTCATTGATGAAACTTACCCCCAAAGATTGGAAATTGGCTTCATCCAATAGCTTGGCTAAACCTTGACCTTTGATCAATTTGGTAGGCTTTATTTCCAGGTCAAATTCCAGAATCTTGGCTATCCACTTACTCCTCCTCCCGT
Organism: Picea engelmannii; assembly: GCA_009831015.1. NCBI lineage: Eukaryota > Viridiplantae > Streptophyta > Pinopsida > Pinales > Pinaceae > Picea > Picea engelmannii. The sequence continues at coordinate 20,434 of ML778346.1, forward strand.
CTATGTCAGGCTGAATAAGAATGTCTTTAATAGCAGCTGAGGAGACATAAGCGATGGTTTTTTACTGCAGAACATAGATTCTAAATTCCTTGAGAGCCTTTACCAGGGCATAGGCTTGCTTCTCCATAGTGTCATACCTGACTTCAGCATCCCTCAATGCTCGGCTGAAATAGGCAACAGGCTTCTCTAGTCCAACCTTGTTTGTCTATAATAAAACAATGACCATCGTGTCAGGTGAGGCAAAGGAGAAAATAAGGAAATCCTTTGAGTAATCAAGATTGATAAGCACAGGGGCTTCGGTCAGGGCCTTCTTTATTTGCTCAAAGGAATTTCGCGATTCATAAGTCCACCTCACTTCATTTCCTTTCCTTAACATGGTTGTTATAACTTTTACCTCCTCAACAAAGTTAGGCACAAACCTCCTCAGAAAATTAATCTTACCAAGGAAAGATTGGACATCCTTCTTAGACCTCGAGATTGATAAGGCTTGTATTGCCTCAACTCTGCTAGGATCGATCCTGACTCCTTCCGCTGATACTATGTGGCCTAGTAAATTTTCCTCCTGCATGGAAAACAAAGATTTCTTGGGGTTTAATGAAATGCCAAAACTCCTTCATTTCAGGAAAACCTTTATGAGATGACAACAGTGTTCTTTATCAAATTTTGAAAATACTGTGATGTCATCCAGATAAACGACCACAAATTTATCCTTTTCCCCAACGAAAGTTATGTCCACGGCACGCTGAAATGTTGCCCCTGTATTCATTAATCCAAAAGGGATCTTGGCATACATAAATGTGCCCCATGGAGTGGTAAATGTCGTCTTTTGGCTATCCTCAAGAAGAACAGAGATTTGGTTGTAGCCAGAGAAGCCATCAATCATGGACATTCTGGATGCTCCTGTTACCCTTTGCAGAATATGTTCCATCTTTGGTAAGGGGTAGTTATCCTTTCTTGAGCTTCTATTTAGGTCTCTGAAGTCTACACAGAGTCTGATTTCTCCAATCTTTTTCCTTACTGGTACCAAGTTGGCCACACACTCTGAATATCTCAGTGGTACGATGATTTGGGCCTGTAGCATCTTCTTCACTTCCCTCTCCATGATAGGCAACAACATAGGATTGATCTGTCTCAGCTTCTGCCTAAATGGCTTTGCCTCCCCTTTCAACGCGATTTTATGCTAGATGACAGAAGTTTCATATGTTTTGAGGTCTTTGTAGGTCCAGGCGAAAACATCAACAAATTCCCTCAAAAGTACAACATATTTAGACCTCTGCTCCTTTGTCAGACTTCTTGACAATTTGACAAACTTGGGCTCACTCTTAGTGCCAATGTTGCACTGAATAGTATCAGCGTCATCCTTCGAGATTTCCCCTTTTAATGACACATCATTTCTATCAAAAATCCTTTCCAAAGGAACCAACCCCCTTGGAATATGGTTGCTAGGGAGCTGCACAATGTTACGCTCTGCTATTTTACTCAGAAACTTACCCCCATCAAGCTCTTCTTTAGAGACAGAATCTTGGTCGATATGCATCTCTGAAAATTCTTCGACAGTCTCCAAGAATTTCTTGATCTCGAGATCATCCTCGAATACCTTCCAATGTTTGACGTTGTCAGGTATGGAGGGCTTGTATTTTATTTCTACATCGTATCTGAATTTGGGCGGCAAGGGCACTTTGAAATTGCTTGCGATGTAGCCAAGGAATCTGCCACTATGTTCTTCTCTCTTGGGACGAAATAAATATTGAATGCTGAGAAGAAACTGTCAATTAAGTCCCATACCTCATTTCTATAGCTTCTGAGTCGAGGATGCCTGGCCTGATAAGCATTTCTGATTTGCTGGACCACCAACTCTGCATCTCCGAACACTGCTACTTCCTGAATTCCCATTTCCCTTGCGGCTCTCAATCCTAGGATAAGAGCTTCATACTCTTCCACATTGTTGGTAGCTTCAAATTCTACTTTGTATGACAGAGATATGGTTTCCTGAGCAAGTGACACAAAACACATCCCAGCACCAGTGCCTTCCCTGGAAAAGGCTCCATCAAAGAACATTTTCCAGACGGGGGTGATGGAGGGAGGAAATGTATGGGAAGTGGTGGGTAGTTTTCTGAGTTTTAGAGGAGGCTCGGGAGCATTAGTGAGTTGTATTACAATGGAACCTAAATCAGTGTCCAAGGAGAAAATGGGATGATTGGTAGGGTTGGCCTCATCACTGATTATATAGGCCAGTTGGGCTTCCCTGTATAGCCTTCTATGTTCTCCTCCAAACACTGGGATAGTAGCATATGTGAGGTCCATCTGCAAAGTTTCCCCTAGCCTTTTTATCCAAGATCTTGATAACAACATACCAAACTTGGGGGGGACATCAACCACTACAATATCCATGACCACACTTCTCATGGGCAACTGAAACAAGGTCATGACCAGGTCTTTGATAACTCCTAGACATTGAACTTTCCTGGAGTCGAAGGAATAGAGGTCATGATAGGCTTGGGTGACTTCTAACCCTAACTCTTCCATGACAGTTTTGGGCATGAGGTTGTGAGAAGCCCCCGAATCCATCAAGCAGTTGTGCAGTACCTTGTCATGTATGTTCAAGGAAGTGTAGAAGGGAGGGGATGAGTCATTCATGTCTTCTACCATAGGACCTAAAATAACTGTAGGCTTTTCATCTTGCAAATTGATGGAGTCTGTGGGAAGGCATGAGACTTCAGACTGTAGAAGCTCAGAGAAGCATTTCTTGAACCCTTCATGTTTAATCAATTCGGTCAGGGGAACAAGGATTCTGATCTTTTGAATTTCATGCTCAAAATTAAAAGAAGATGTAAGCTTCGGAATTTCTCTTATTTCGGGAACATGACTCTGGATTATGGAAGAGAGGGGTCGGGGCTTCTTACCTCTGTGAAAAAAACTATCTGCTACTTCATTAGTAGGTTTCTCTGTTCTAATGGACTGTTCAGGAGCATCAGGTGCTACTGTCTTTTTCTTAGACCTCAGATCATATATGCCTTGGCTGCCACTAGCCTTGTCTCCCTTACTCAGTTCATTTTGCTGACTGTCCATGAGAGACTCCTCGTATGATGATTGAGTGAGATGAGGAAAAGGAGGAGTGTCCCCGATTAAATGGATTTCAAGATCAAGCTCATCTGTTTCCCCTTCTTCCCCCTCGGCCACAAAATTGTTTTGAAAAGGGGCTTGAATTTTCTGGTCTTCTCTGTCTCTTCCCCTTTCTCTTTGCACAGTCGGGGAAGTAATATTGTTTGGCCTCCTGAAACCTCCTTTGTTTTCGGCATTTTGAGGGCCCTTGTATGGTTGCCTCCCCTCCACCTTCATTCTCTCCATCTATGAAGACAGAGACTTCACCATCTTGGTCAGTTCATCCACTTGAGGGTGGGGCACCGATGGGCCAAAAGTTGAGGTTTTCGATCTTCCCTTTCTTCTCTCTGCATCGGCCTTGTTCCTCAGTCTATCAGCTGCTAATACATTGGATTCCACTTCTATGGCCGCATATTGCATTTGAGCTAAGGAGGTGGCTCTTCTTTCTCTCAATAAAAGACAGAAGTCGGGGCCAAACTCACTAGCATAAGAAATCTTGGCCGAGGCTTCTGAGGGTTTTATTTCGGCAGGGATTTTATTATACATCTTATTGAATCTTTGGGAGAAGTCAGAGACATAATCTCCTTCCATATTCTTCAAAGACCCGAACTCTGTCATGTAATACATGAAATCCTTCCTATCTCCCCACTACCTCAGGAAAGCACTATCTAGGGCTTCGATCCCAACAATAGATCCGAGGTCCAATCCTCTAAACCATTTCCTCACCTCACCATCCAGGCTCTGGACGAAGACTCTCATCCAAACATCTTCATTTTCAATGTTCAGGTTGTCTGCATAACTGTAGAAAGAAGCTAGGTGCTCTTCTGCAGTTATGTCCCCTTCCCCAATGAACTTGGGAATATACTTCAAGTAATCTCCAGCAGGGAGAGGATTCATAGGATGGGGTAGGATTAAGGGAGCATATCTGTCAACGACTATGGCATCCATTCTACTTAGAGGGGGATTAGCACCAGCCATAGGAATATTAGGTGGAGGAGAACTTGGAGGAGAAGGAGTTCACGAAGGGGCTACTGGGAATGAGTCTCGAAGTGGAATGGGAAACAAAAGGGTATTTAAGGAGAAGGCTAATGGGCTCAAGTCAACATATGCTCCTCTTTGTGCAGGAGTGGTAACAGTAACAAGAGGAGGAGTGGTAAACATAGGAGTGGGGAAATCTTCTGTGGTCTTGGGTCTACGCCAAGGTACATCTTAAGAGGAGAGGGGAGTGACAAGGATTTCTCCCTCCAATACCAGACCAGGAGGGGAAAACTCAGCAGGAACACTCTCGAAATTCAGGAAATGGGAAACCTTAGAAAGAGGTCTATTAAGAAACTGAGGAGGAGAAAATGGAGTTCCTACAGAAGGAGATGGCGGATTACCTGGTTCGACAGTGGAAGCTCCTTCTTCAAAGGCCTTTCCTTTTCTGAGAACCACCTCTGGATCAGTTTCAGGTGTAGCTAGAGGCAACTATGGATGAGACCACGTGTGTCTGCCTCTGAAAGCCACAATTAACATGGCAGGTTCGCCACAGTGGAGTCGTCACAATGGAGTCGTCACAATGGAGTCACCAGGTGCATAGTAGAAATCTTCAAAGGCTATGATACCTGATGCACCTTCAGAATCAGAGGCTCAATGTCGTTCAATCCCAGGGAAATCTTTCAACTTCGTCCCCGTCAATGGTGCCAACAATGTTAGCGTCAGAAGTCACTCCTGGATTGCTTGTAGGAGCAGAGCCCAATGCCCATCAGTTTTATGTCACGATAGTTTTTAATGGGTGATAAAATGGATAGAGACTCAGGGAGATGTCACTCTAACTCAGGGATTGTCTCTGGTATGCAAGGAACAAAGGAGGTCTTGATCTAACTTTAGTCAGTGAGTTTCTTAAAAGATGGACAGGTGGAAGACTTGGTAAGAAGAGTGAGAAAAATACCTCAGGCAACAGGCTTTTCAGCAGTTTGTAGAAGAAAAAATCTGAATGCAATATCCTCTTGGTTCAAGGCTTCGGGAAACGGAAAGGGGGACTTGAATGGATCCTCCAATTCCAAGTCGTTCAGCACTAAGGAAATCACAGAGACCGATTAGAAACGATGCAAATGTTACAGTGATCCAACCTACATCATCCTATAATAGTCACAACTCGACTGGATCCTCCAATTCCGAGCCGCTCTAATATAGTGTAAACAAAGACGTGAAAGAAACTGACATTCATAAGGCAAGAAGTCTCAAAAGTCCATACATAACCAGGAATAACAATGCTTCATTAAAGCTTTACAACCGAGAGCCTTGCTCAACCATTGATCATTACAAAATATAAAAACTGAGTCTATATACTCAGAAATTTTTTCCTAACAAAGGCATGCTGAGTCATCCAAGGCTTGGTGTCCCTTCAACCAAATTCGGACGGATATTCTTTGTCAGACACCACCTTAACTGTGCATGGCTCCTGTAAGGGGAGTAGCTGAGCCATTAAGTGTCGAGTTAGCATGTGCAGACCTCTCTGGCTAGTCGAGGACTCGACATGGCTTCTTTGGAAAAATTGGTACACAAGACCCTCTCGAACAGATAGCTTGCCATACCCTCCATACCTTACACTTAATGACTGAGCAGAGGTTTCAACTACCCCTTCTCACCTTCATTTACTCCAAGTGAAAACCAGGATGGAGGTCGAATCAGATGGCATCTGGAGATAGCGATGATCCTTGCGGTGACTAGACTCGATGCCTTCGACCCCTTTTGCACAGCTCTTTTTATTTCCCAAGTGACCACGGGCTGTGACCCTGCGTTTATTCTCAAAGGCACTTTCGGCGTTCGTGAAAAGGAAGGAGCTAATCCTTTCTTATCACAGTCGCGATGAGCGAAAGGCCGAGATGGCTTAATTGGGTGCCACGCGTCCCTCTCATATCTGACGGTCCTGAACTCACTCGACGATGTTGTGGGCCCCGGGTCCTGGACGCTCCTGACACCTTGTGCATTGGGAATATGACGAAGCTGCTCCTTGTGCCTTAGAGTCACGATGGGTGAAAAGGCGAGGAGCCTAATCACACACCAGGTGTCCCCTTTGGATGGATGGCTGAGAATGCTCCGTAATACTGCGGGCCCGACTCTAGGTTCTTTCGACACTTCGGGGTTCGGGGTTTTGAGATGTAGAACGACATAGAACCCTCACCCTTCGAACTCCCGAATGCCGAAAAGCCGATGTGACTAGATCTCATGCCACGTGTCCTTTGGATGGACGACTGCTATCCTTTCCTGCATACAATGTGAGCGCCATCCATCGTGCTAATATCAGCACAGCTCTGCTAACCATGATTTCCTGCCAACCGTCGATCTGCTCTTACAGATGAATCTGGACTGTCGACAATATAATCTCGCCCGCTTACTTGCTTGGAAGCCTAAAACGAGATTTTTCCGTGCTGCGCTCAGGCGCTTTTCGTGCAACTTGCAGACCTGAATACTCTTGTGACCAGGACAATAAATGTTACTAACAGGTCCCAAAATGATCCTTGAACATCCACACGATACCATTTAGTGACTTTTGTAGGCCAAATTAGAATCTTCTTCATCGTGTGTTTATCTCTTAAAATGGATAGTAACCATCTATGTGTAAACATCTAGTGTCTTTTGAAGCTAGCCTAAGGATTTTCAAAGGTAATGAAATTCCTTTCAAATTCCATAAGGGAGTGACACCTATCCATGCACTAACATGTTTTGTAACTTGAATGAAACCTCACAAGAGGCCAAGAATACATCTTGAAATTCCTATTAATGAACATATGTTCACCTTATGACACCATTTTGAGACTAAAATGAGAAATTGCATTCAATTTTGTAATGCCTCCTAAAATTCATCCAAAGGTGCCACCTTTTTGAAGACCAAATTATTTTAACCTTCAACTGAGGTTCATGATATGGGATAAAAAGCCTTCTAAAAATGATATGGTAGGGACACCTATCTATTATTAAAGAAATTTTGGAGCTTCAAAAATATGATGGCGTCGACATATTTTTTCTCCCAAAATTAGTAGCTTTATTTTCTAGATTTTGGTTACAAACTTTTCACCATGAATATATTTTAGAGTTCAAAAGACAATTATAAGAAAAAGTTGAATCCCTCATGTAAACTTTTGAACCCTTTTGATAGTGTCAATACTTAGATTGTTAATAGAGTGTTTTAGTTGATTTTCTTCATGGAAATTTTCATGAGCTTCCATCTATTCTCTCAAAGGTACAAGCAACAAATTTTTGGTTGGTGTTCGATCTCTAACTAAACAAGACTTGAATGGCCATGTGAATTCCTTTGCCCAGTTCAAACTAGGTATGCAATGATGACATTATTAAAATTTTATGTCTATCCCCTAGTTTGAGTAACTAATGGATCCATTTTTCTAACACTTTCATGATACCTTATGACATTAGCAAGAGGATTTTGATTATCATTAAACAAGGAAAGGATTAAATTTTACTAAAATTGATTTATAAGCATTGCTAAACTTTTTATTCATGTAGGACACTTATTGACTCTTGTTGGATCCTAATCAAATTGTTTGTCCATATTACTTTAGAAATAATATTCTATAGATCCAATGTTTTAATGAAAAAAACTTTAGATGTCATTTTTTGGTTGTTCGAATGATGTGAAATTGCTATGGTAATGTCAAATACACATCGAACATTTTACATATACATCGAACTGATATGATTTGTACTAAAAAGTTAGAAGTTAACTTATACAAAGATTACAATTTTTCAAGAAGACTATCATTTTCAAGATAACTCCCCATCCTCAATGAAGTGTATTTTCAAGATAACTCCCCATCCTCAATGAAGTGTGAAGGTTTTCAAGATAACTCCCCATCCACGATGAAGTGTGAAGGTTTCCTTTTTCACATACTTTCTCTCATTATATATACATAGATCTTCATGAACTACTAACATAGAAAACAACAAATCCTTACAAATTGGTTATAACAAACAACAAAAATAATACATATCAACTTTTTGAAGTTGACCATAGTCACCTGATATTTTTTTTGTTGGAGTGGGGTGACCCATAAATGATAGGTCTATGACCATCCATCCCATCAACATAGATCTTTATGGAAATACAATTTTTTTTCTCTATTCTTAATGCAATTTTGAGTGGTTGTCTCTACTTCTCTATTGTTAATTATCAGTAGGAAAAAGGTATGTCTTTGTTTAATGGCTTCAAAGCATCATTGTTTGTTTATGGTGCAAAGGCCACTTAAATGAGCTGGTCACTACTTACACAAATTGCAACACTCAAATCTATTTTTAGTTGAAGGTGCACACACACACACATTGTCTTATGCCAACAATTCAATCATGGAACAAAGAACCATTAAAAAAATATATTTTCAAGATGTAGTTACATTGATTTAGACCCAACGATTTGATTGATAAACCCTTCTTCCCATTCTTTGCATTTATTCCTGTAATACCCAAAATTTTACTCTTGGATTTTTTGTAATTAAATACTTAAATACTTTGCATGGATGCTTTATAACTCTACCACATTGACACCATACCATGGTGTTGTGAATATTGTACATATTTTTGTTTTGTAGTTAATAAAGAAGAAGACGAAGATCAATTGAGATTGAGTATCTATAGGGACTATGATATCACAAGAAGGGAAAGGTGAGGGGGTCTAGGGGGAGGAGGTTATACTTAAATCATCTACCTTTATGCTATCTTGAATTATCACTCAATTTTATTTTTATTTTTCAAAGAAAAAATGAGTTAAGAGTGGAGGAAACAAATTTGTCAACCTAAGCCATAACTCCTAATTTATAGCAAATTCTCTCCCCTACATTCTTCAAACAAGGAAGAGAAGTTGAGTTTTAATTCTCTAGCAATGATGCAAGAGGAAAATTCAAATGAGAGGAGGAGAATTTTTAGAAAGAGGTGTAGAGAAGAGTTTAGAGAGGTTATACATTAGAGGAAGAGAGCCAAGCCCATGATAGACCAACCATCCATGAATAGAATCTTGCAAAATTGAAAACAAACCAAGAAAACATGGAAAAAATTGTTGAAACTTGAGACAACAGTCTGGACCTTCTATGCACACATTGAATAACACAAGAATGAGTAGTTTCTAAGGTAATGAACAATAGAGAAGGGAATTCTCTTTGTGTTCTATAGGGCATGTATGTAGATTCCATAGGATTGTTTTTCATCAAAAAAATCTATAGAAGAAAATGTTGGTTAGAAACCAAATTTCCGAGTTAACTATCCCTGCTTTGCCTTGGTGGTATCAAAGCTCAGTTACAAGGTGGAATCCACTGTGGATTTTCCTATGATTGGGTGGAAATTGCTCACTCAGCTGGTTGTCGATCTGCAAAATTATCAATAGATAAGTTTTAAAAAATATTCTCCAGTTTGAATGTCATGTTTCAATTATGTCAAAGTTTATCTCTATGTATAAATTCACGTGTCTCTGCTCTGAGCATCAATTCATGTATTTATTCTCCGCGTGTAGAATCGAGGTTACAAAATATTAATCCTTCGGTTATTAAAATCTTTGTTATGAGTGTAAATGCGTGTGTAATTCTGCTCTGTACATAGCATTGAAACTCTAAAAATTAAATTCTTTCTTCTTAAATCTGGTAGAAGATTGTCTACATCTCTGCTAATGGATATTCATAAATGTCGATTTCCATGGAAACTTATGATTTATGTTTAATGAGAATAAGGTAACCATTCTGGGAGGAGAACCTTCCTTTGCTCCAATTTTACCATTAAATATCTCATGAATTTTTCCAAATTTATATAAAGGCTTTGATGAGAATGCTCCAATTTTACCATTAAATATCTCATGAATTTTTCCAAATTTATATAAAGGCTTTGATGAGAATGTTCTGATGAGAAGAGGCCCTGCACCACAAAATTCTTCTCTGTCCAATAATTTCTTTCTCATTTCTTTATAAATGATAAATTGAGAAAACTCTATATCATAGTAATGGGAGTTCATTTCAATTTAATTTTCTAGAAAAGGTGTCATCCATGTTTTGTGTTAGCCATATTAGGACGAGGGTAATGGTATATGTTCTAAACATAATGTTTGATTTTTGAAAATATATCCATATCTTTTCAATATGAGACTTCCGTGTCAATATTTTTTTTGTTGCATATTTGTTAAAAAATTCTCTTTGATTAGTTAAACAGGGGCTAACAACACAAAATTTGTCCTAAACTCATATTTTGTGAAAGAGCTAGTGATTTATGGCAAGTAAATTTGTTGAGGAAAAATTAAACTTTTGGTAACCTTTACTAATAGAAAATCACTCTTGAAGACAAGATTATATGCAAAACAAGGAGTTTGTGGAGAGTTCTTAAGACAATTTTACTCCATAAATAAGTTTGTGGAGAGTTCTTAAGACAATTTTGCTCCATAAATAACATGTTCTTGGAGTTGGTTCTAAAAATGTTAAGAAAATCACCTTCCCAAGTTGAGAGAGATGTTACTGAAATTTTTTTGGTCATCCTTCATCAAAATATTTTCATACCTAAAATGTTTTTGCATATCTTTGCATAGTTAAAATGATTTTTTTATTCAACAACTTCCACATCTCTTATACATGGTAAATACACTTCTAAATAACTAGTGTAAATTCATTGTGTTGGTTGGTATTTATTTCTTTATTCACTAACAAGTGGCCATAAAATGTTTTGCATATCTTTGCATAGTTAAAATGATTTTTTTATTCAACAACTTCCACATCTCTTATACATGGTAAATACAGTTCTAAATAACTAGTGTAAATTCATTGTGTTGGTTGGTGTTTATTTCTTTATTCACTAACAAGTGGCCATATCCATTACAGAAAAAACACCCACAAAGGCTTTATGTGGAGAATAAAAAGTGGATATGGTGATAGATATGGTATTGGTATTAGTGCTAGAGTGTTGTCAACATAGCTAGAATCATAGGTCTCATAAGCCAATTTGGTGTTTGGCTTATCCATGACCTTAAAAATAGATTATTATTGTTATTATCTAGATTCGATAAATAGTTTTGTTGATGTTTGAAAAACCTATTTATAATTTTTCAAGTATGCAATTTTTTTACTTTGAATATGTTCTTCGTACTATTATTAATCTGGTATGCTATATTTGATTAAGCTAAAATCATTTTCAATGTCCTAGATGCCAAAAATATATTTGCCTTGAATTTGGTGTGATTGAAACTCTTTTCCATATGACATATTGAAATTTCTTAGGATACCCCATGCTCTAGTACTTGAAACAAGTTTTGATCATCCCAATCTTACATATGAGGTCATCCTTAAAAATAAAGACTCTTTAAAGCAGCTTGGGAAAACAATCCCATAATGTTTCAATCAACAATGTGGAATTGTCTACTACCTATCCAAAAATGAGTGCATGGATGTTTGTAGATACTTAAATGATAAGTTTTATGTGAATATGGTATACTACCATGTAGGGCTTGCAGCTTGTGGGAGAATAGAAGTACATAAAAGGTGGAATAATGGTGAGGTGCAAATGGTGTGTGACACTATTGCATTTGGAATGGCCATAGACAAATATGATGTAATAAGTGTGATGATTTATTGTTTTTCATTTCCTTATGTTGCCTACTAATGCAACCAACTCGTTATTTTATGTTGCATGTTTTCTTAGTCACAACACTTCTTCCTGTTTTTTCTTTTTAGCAACAATTAATCTAGATTTTTATATAGGTGTTTATTGGCATTTGAACATAAATTTAGTATTTTGATGAGCTTATATGTGTTTTTGAGTTGACCTTTTGGTTGGAAAATCTAATTGTTTTCTTATGTTAATTGAACATAGTCATAGATTTCTTTTGAAGTTATTTTAATGGATGAATAGTAATTTTCAAATGTAGATCTAACATTTAAGCTTGATTTTGAATGAGGAGGAAATTGTATTTTTATTTATATTACATAAGTGGGTATTTTACAATTCCAGCATTAGCATGTGATAAATTTACCAATATACATGGGCATGGGGTGTATAACTTGTAACTACTCTCAACACATTTTCCCCAATTAGTATGTCTTTTTTCAATGGCTTCAAAGAAACATTATTTTTTTATGGTTCCAAGGCCACTTAAATGAACAAGTCTCTACTTACACCAATTGTAACACTCAAATATGCTGCTAGTTGAACGTGTGTGGTGTCTTATGCCAACACTTCAATCCTAGCACAAAGACTCATTGAAATTTTTGTTTTCAAGATGTAGTTACATCCATTTAGATCCAACAATTTGATTGATAAACCAGGTGCTGCCCATTCTTTGTTTTTATTCTAGCATTAGGTTGTGAGAAATTGACCAATACACATGAGCATGGGGTGTACAACAAGTAACTACTCTCCACATATCTTCCCCAATATTCATATGAGCAATAACAAGAGAAACATTGCTTTTACAATTGCACAACATTAAGCCATAAATACGTGGATATAGATAATGGTTCAATTATATGGCTATAGGGTTTGATTTAAACTCAACCTATAAATTATACCATGATAAACCAACCAAAAAATTCATTGTATAACATGGTGTGTACAATAGGGTTTACACTAGTAATCAAAATAATCAACAGTTAACCAAATGGTCAATTGCAAGTGCTATAGCATGTGTTGTATGCACATAAATCACACTCAAAGTAGGCATACACATGGAGCCATAGAATTAGAGTAATCACACAACAATAAATCTCACAATAGACATAGGGATTTTACCTTAGAAATCCAAATGGGAAAACCAACATTTAGTGGGGATTTCATTATAGTGAGGAAATTATTACAAAGGGGTGAGTTGCATTCTCAATCGAAGTTTTAATGCAATCTTACTCACTATCACATTTGTTTGCATATGTCATTGGCTTAGAGATGGTACTCAATCTTCGAAAGATCTTCTTCTTTCAAGTCCTTCATCTTCTACTATTGTCCTTCTTCTTCATTTCCCCTCAATTTGTCTTGCTCCCCTCTCTTCCCTTAGCCCTTTTGTTTCCAACAATACTCTTGCCATAGAGTTGTCTTGGAAGGCCAAAAATTAGATGAGTCTTTTCATCTTCCATGGCTTTTGGTCTTGGACAAAATTTGCAAAAATTATTTTGTATTACAAAGTTGTAAAGAGATACTACTGGAAGGATCCATTTCGATCTAGGGGGGTCCATATGAAGCACCTCTCCAACATAACATTTTTACCAAAAAAACCTGAGTTATGGGTTTCCGAGACTATACCACTCACAACCTTTTTTAGCATTCATTTTGGATTGGATTTTCTTCTTGTAGTGATTAGGGACGAGGTCCAAGGGGGTGTCCTTTGAAATGACGAGGAGGGGGTACTTTCATATTTGATAATTAATAATTTCTTGATACCCTTCCATTCTACCTTTTCCTCTCCCATTGGAGTTTTGGTTTGACTAGGATGGCCCATTTTTCAACCTCTAGGGGCAGGGGTTGATGTTCATCCAAATTTGGTGCTACTATAGTGTGGGGCATTCCCTTTGTTACCTTATTTAATAAAGTATATTCCCCCCAAACTTATACCCACTACCTTAGACATATTTATATTACCTTGGAGCTTGGGATACTAACTACCTTAGACCTATTTATATTATTACCTGGGGGCTTGGATCATTTGAGATGGTTAGGAACACAAATCCTTAAGAGATGCTAAAAATCAAGTAGAGCTTATTTTAGTCATCTATGTGATGAGTTGTAGCACCATCACATGAAGTGTGACATATAAGAGTAACCTTAGAGGGACCAATGCCATGGAAAGTGGTGGAATCATTGAGTAAGGATGATAATTGGGGGTTGCTAATGATGATAGATTGAATATATTTTGGGGTTGCTATTTCACCATTTCATTTTTAACTAACATTCCATTGCATACTCACTTTTAAGTGCAAAGTATGCATACTATATCAAAAGAAAAAATAAAATTCAAAAGAAAAAATAAAATTCAAAGTTGAATTCCATATATCAATTATCAATAACATTGTAATATATATATATATATATAATTAATAACATTGTAATAAATAAT
>ML778346.1:34751-58910 GCA_009831015.1 Picea engelmannii
TATATATAATAATAGTAATTCGTATACTCTTGTAGAAATTCTAGATTTTTATAATGTTAAAGTATTTTACATTTTTTTTTTTGAGAACATAGACTCCATCATCGTGATCATCATGGTGAGAGTAAAATGATTTGTGGGAGTTTTGTGGTTAATCACTAAAAATTTAAAATAGAATAAAAATACAATAAAAATAAACAATATTAAAGGATAATTAGTGAGATGAATTAGACTTTTCTTTTTTTTACTTGGAAAATCAACAATCCAAGCATGTCATTGTAGCTTCTCATGTCACATACAATCATGTCACATACAAGGTTAGTCGAGGGTTTCAAACATGTGACTTCACATAACACATTGTCTTAACAATACACTCCATCATTGAAATGTTCTACACCTTAAGGTTTGAATTAAACTATTATAAAAAAGGGGAATTATCATTGTAATGAATGAAGAAGGCTAAAAGTTTTACCATCATCCAAATCCTGTTATAAAATCTTAGTTGAAATTGCAATTTTGAATTGTTAAAATTGTTGTTTTATATAAAAAAAAATGAATTAAGAACCCTTCAATTCCCCATTACAACTTGATTTTGCAACCATAATAATTAATATTTGCAATTTCATCAATCCAAAATTATTCCTATTAAATTAAAAATATATATATATCATTTTTAAATGACTAAAAAAACTAAATTACATTAAAAATATGTTATAAATAAAATAAAATAAAATAAAATAATAATAAAATAAACAATTAATGATTTAATTATTAAAAATAAATTAAACTATTAAATTATGAAAAAATACACTATATTAAATTAAATAAAGATTTAATAAAAATACAAATAAATTTTGTATAGTCCTTCACTTCCTATTCCTCAATTTTCCTTTTCATTAATTTTTTTCTTTTCATTTATTTATTTATTTTCCACTTTTGTGTCATTATTCATGTACTCTATTTATAATGTTTTCTAATCTTCATGAATTGTCCAATTAAACTTGGACAATTCAAATCTATTCAAATCCATTTCTAATATTATACCAGCTTTATTTATTCGAAATGGAGATCAGCGCTAAGCTGCGGCCTCTCATTACAATATAATGAATGAATATATGAAGTGAATAATTCAGTATTATTTCAATACTAGTACGCTGAAACTCTGCCAGGAAATGAAATCTACACCATGAAAATGACGAAGGTCGAAGCAACCACAAGTGCCCGCCCAACGCCTGCTACGAAGCTCCTCATCGCGCCATTCTGCAATTACAACACGACATATAATTCATTAGTTGATCATGACTAGACAGTGCTTAGAGATACAGGAAGGGACACACAGATTACCCACCGGTGAATCGGGTGCAGCGGCGGGGGCGGAGAAATCGTCGGAGGAAGAGGGCTCGGGAGAAAGGGGAGGAGCAGGTGGGCTCAATACAGGAGCCGGGGCGGGAGCATGACGATTACCACGGCGTTTCTTGTTCTTCTTCGGTTTTTTGGGCTTCTTCTTGTGCTTTGCTGGGGCAGGTGCTGGACTCGGAGACTCCTCGACGCCCGGCGCTGGCGCTTCTATTGGCCTTTTATGTTTGGGAGGAGCCGGGGATTCTATTGGCCTTTTGTGTTTCGGAGGAGCCGGGGATGGAGCCTCTACATGTGTTTTGTTCTTTGAGGTTGCTGGAGCAGGAGCCTCTGCGTGCTTTTTATGCTGGGAAGGCGCTGGAGACGGAGACAGTGTAGGTTTTTTGTGTTTCGGAGGCGCCGGAGCCGGAGCCTCTGTGTCATTTTTGTGTTTCTGTGGTGCCGGTGCCTCGATTGACGGCGAAGAAACAGGTGAGGCCCCGCGAGAAGCAGACGGAGCTTTGGAAGGAGCCGACACGGGGGTCTTCGTAGATTGCCCGGATTTCGGCGGCGGCGACACGGGCGCCACTGCAGGAGTGGGAGGGGTTTTGAGGGGTGACTTAGCAGGAGCCCCAGATGGTGGGGAGGCTAAGCTCAGAGGCGGCGGAACAGTGGTGGGAGCTTCAGCAGGAGGAGCTATGGAAGTTGGTGGCGCCTTCGGTGCTGGGGCAGGCGTTTCTGGCGTGGTCTCAGAGTGTTTAGGTTTGGCTACCGATGCTCCTGATTTCGTGGAGTTTTCCGCTGCCAACGCCACGCCGACAATGCCTTTCTCAGTTGCTAAAACCTGGTTTCCCATCAGTGCTCGATCATGACCTCTGCAATAAGCAACTTGAATGCATAACCACAAAACTATGCCAAAATAGAATCTGCTGTTGAACCCCATTCTCGATCGACCTGCAACCAGAAAACACATGAGCCTCAGAACTACCAGATCCCAAATTGAAACCCCATAAAATCATCTGCATTGCCATTGAAATGATGATATCTGCCAAGAGCAGATCTACGTATCTTCATGCTCAAGACCGACGGATCTGATGACATATATACAACATACCTCTTTATAATGCAATGTAACGATGCAAGCGACAGTGAATCACTGGAAATTCTACGTTCAAGAGACTATATCGCATGTCTCTCTGTCTCAGAATGCAGCCATGAAGGATCGGTACCAATCACATCCAAGCAAAGAAAGAGAGAATGAGCGAATGCCAGTGGGCATTGAAGGAAGTGGAAAGGATCCCGATTTTCAACCATTCGCATTTCACAAGTTTCTTATGAAGTCTGGTGCATATTTATAATGGGAGAGAGTGCAGATTCATATTCCGATGGATGCGTATGATTCAAGTAAGCGTAAGATGGCAACTCTAATTCGGCCCAAGTTCCAATCCGCGACGCCATTTCCAAGCAATGGCAGCAAAGAGAAATAGTTTCAGTCAATTAGAATTTGTAATTGACATGAAGTATACAATGGTTTCTTGTGATGTGAGGTGGTGAAATTCCGTGGAACTTTGAGCCCGTGCGATACTAAGGTGGTCACAATCCATGGTTTCTTGTAATGTGAGGTGGTGAAACTCCATGGAACTTGACCCTTTGCGATGGTGAGTTGGTGAGACACCATCGAACATGAGCCTGTATTGATGTGTTGGTTGGTAGCAGGCTGGACAAATTTATTTATGGGGCACACTACAAGTAGAAGTGCTGGTTGGGTCTACGATGTCTATGGTACAAGTCGATAGCGTTTTTAGAACAAGAGTGTTAGAGATAATGCTTAATTAATGCCACTACTAGAGTGGAATAAATTGGATTTCACAACACTTATTTAAGTGTGATGTATTACTGTTCATTGTATGCAATACAAACTATTATTTATGTGTGTAAATCATGTGCAATGGATGCTCTTATAATTTCTAAATTGATATCAGAAGAGGTATGGGATCCAGTAAAATGAGTGGTAGTATTTCTTAGCAGTAAATATAGATTAGTAATAGCGTATGAATTTTTTTCTGTATGAGAGTGGATTAGTTTTATGTGTAGGTTATTGTTAGTGTGGATATTGTTGCGTTCTGTCTACCAGCGTGAACACCAGTCAATATGCGTACGAGAAGGAGCTCGTGTTGTTGGAGGAAGGGCTGTAAGGAGGAGTTACCAAACTGCAGAAAGGAAGCTACTGCCAGATTGATTTCTGCGGTGTGGATGAAGATCACTGCAAGAAACCACTGCCAAACACATTGCTGTTGAAAGAATAGAATTGTGCACTGCATAGTTTTATGGCAGAAGTCAATAGATTGAGCGTTGCTACTGTTCATGGAAATTCAAAGATGTCGCTAAATTCCTGTGGGTTGTGCCTTTGGACTGTTCAAATCCGTTGAAGCATCCGTCGATTTGTAGAAATGTCTTCCGCCACTTATACCAAAGTCAGACATCCTCTGCCACATCATTATCAATATATGGCTTGCAATTAGGGATATCATACTTGAATTCTTTATTTTGTTTGTAATCATACGCTTGCTGATGGTTATCTCTGTTATTTTTGGGCCACATGTGTACCTCATCGTAAAATTACAGAAATGCCTAGTGATAAGAATTCTCAAGTGAGGCAAAGGTAAAGTTTGGATGGATCCCAATGGATCCCAATAGATTGCAATATGGATTTAGTGACATGAATCAGTATTCAAGAAGGCATGAGATTGTCTTCATTAGAGCTATGATTTATGAAAATAAGGAGTTGACTGTGTGGAGTTTGTGTAGTTTGAAAAGTTTTGTTAGTAGTGTGAGTTAAGTTTGAGAGATTATGAATTCAATGAATATGCACTGAATATTGTATGAGATCTTGGAATTTGAAACATATTGAGTTTAGTCAACTCAATGTGTAAGAGCAAAGATTGTTAGAATTGATTACTCTAACAAGTTGCAGGTGGTAAACGAAGATCTAAGATGATGGATTCAAATCTTGTATGTGTGGTGTGTTTAAACTTTTTATTTGTTTACGTGTTTATGAAAAATAGGAACTCTTGTATCTTGATATAAGCTGGCAGCCCCGGTTTCAAGAACAACTGTTTTTATTTGAAGTCACCTTGTATACTTGAATGTTGAGGACATTCTGTATCCAAACTGCTCTTCTAGACAGTGACAGATAGCCGAAAGCAGAAATCCGACAGATGGAGGCATGTTCATAGAATGCATCAATAATTGACATCTTTTCTCATGGAAGCCTCGGTGAGCCGAGATTGTCAAAATTGTCAATCGTACAAGTGCATGAATGATGATCTGAAACATTTATACTTTAAATGAGTGGAACGGAAAGCTCGAAGAAGAGGAAGAGAAAAGAGTGCAATCTAGAAGCGTCACAGTGGGTGTATGTGTTGATGAGGATCATGCCAGACAAAGTGTTGTAACCTTTTCTTTTATGTAATTTGTGAAGTTTTTGTAATGTAGGCATTAACGGGGGGTGTTAGAGATAATGCCTAATTAATGCCACTACTAGAGTTCAAGGATTGGATTTGGTTAGCTGGAGGATGTTGAGATATTCTCTTAACTTCTCCCTCCAAGAGTGGAATAAGTTGGATCTCACAACACTTATTTAAGTGTGATGTATCTTTGTTCATTGTGTGCAATACAAACTATTATTTCTGTGTGTGAATCATGTGCAATGGATGCTTTTCTAATGTCTAGTTTCAGTCAATTAGATTTGTAATTGACATGAAGTATACCATGGTTTCTTGTGATGTGATGTGGTGAATTCTGTGGAACTTTGAGTCCGTGCGATACTGAGTTGGTCACACTCCATGGTTTCTTGTAATGTGAGGTGGTGAAACTCCATGGAACTTGAGCCTTTGCGATGGTGAGTTGGTGAGACACCATGGAACATGAGCCTGTATTGATGTGTTGGTTGGTAGCACGATGGACAAATTTATTTATGGGGCACACTACAATATGGGGCACACTACAAGTAGAAGTGCTAATTGGGTGCACGATGGATAATTTAATTGTTGGAAAAATACAAGTCGATAGCTTTATTAGAACAAGAGACCATCTAACATGGCCCATCTTAACCTTTTAAAAATTCATTCAAAGCATTTTTTTCAATACTTAGTCAAGTCAATCAAGGGTATTGACCCTAATTATTGAGCATTTGACATCATTCTCAATAGAGGGCTTCGATCTCCATATAATCTTACCTATAATTTTCACCATTAACCTCATTTTTGTCTTTACCACTAGGTACGCCTTACCCTCCCTTCTCATTCCTTGTTAGGCGTAAGATGTGCAAGAGCTCGAAGAGGCTTGGTCGAACGGTAGTCATCCCGCACCATGAAGGCGCTAGTTCAGCGATATAGGGGTGGCTCATCCTAGGATTGAGTCGCGGTTAAACTATTCAATATGTCTTGCAGATGGGTATACTGAGCCAAGGGTTATAGAGGCAACAACATGAATCGATCCCAGGTGGCGCAGATGATTGTAATCCCTCATTACCGATTCCCTTGTTTAAAAAACAAAAGATGCCCATTAATGACATCCCATGCCCAAGGATGAATCATTTAGCTCATATGGAACTAAATTTAGCCTTGTATTGATGTGTTTGTTGCTAGCAAGCTAGAATATTTTTTGTATGGGGCACACTACAGGTAGAGGTGGTTGGTGGGTGCATGCACCATAATTTACTTTATGGTAAAATGCAAGTCAATAGTTTTTTTCAAACAAGACATGGCCCATTTAAACCTTTTAAAAAGGCATTCACAACATTTCTTTAGATCCCGAGACAACTCAATGAAGGATATTACCCCTCATTGTTGCAACATTTGATATCGTTCTCAATAAAAGGGTTCAACACAATAGTATATACATACCAGTGTGTACATAAGCAATAAAGCATTGGTGCTTCAATGTTCAAAAGCATTGTCATACTTTAAAATAAAAATTATGCACATCGAATAAAGCACATCGATGTCATTGAATATTATTCCCGAGTGCGCCTCTCTTTCATCAGGCGCACTGTAATTGCGTAAATAAAAAAAATTACCAAATTGATTTTCATTGTTACAATGCATCTCATGCTTCCAAACTCTCAAGCAAGCATCCGTCATCACCCTCCTTCCAAAGACACCCTATTTTCGGTGCTCTACAATGACTTGGATATCTCCATAGGTAGATTCCACACATTTCCAAATTTTGGAAATTACCACAAATTTTCATTTCCTCTCAATGGTGAAACCATGCCTCTTCGAAACATAAGAGGCCAGGGAAATTGGTTATTACCTTCTTATTTTCATTTTCATCCAATTAAAATTTGAGTTCAGCTTGAAATTTGGCATTTTGTTTAATTTGTTTTCTCCAATTCCGCGCAGTGTGCCTGAATGATTTGGCTCACTCCGAAGCAATGCATCTTGTGTTAAATTCACATTAAGCATTTCCTCTAATGTGTCTCATATACATGTACGATCTGGTGCCATTCAAGCAAGAGAACCATGATAAATTTTAAAAACAAAGATGTTCATCCTTTGGAACACCCTGCAATCGACGCATAATTGGTTTAGACCCACATCAGTACATTTCACTTAGTTAACCACAGTGCTAACTTAAAAATACATAAAATTTAACGTAGCGATGCAACCATTTTAACCAAGCACATTGGTGTTGTTTATAGAACGATATTGGGACATAGATTTCCCAACTTGGAATAGTGGAGTGTCTCGTTGGATGCCCCATTCCTAGTGCTCTATCCTTTACAATGCACCACTGAAGAAAACATCGGTGCTCCACTATCACGGTAGCATCATTGTGTTAATAGTAACACATCACATTGTTTTAGTTGTGATAAAAAAAATTAACCTAGCAATGCTCATTTGTCCAACAAATGCATCGATGTTGTAAAGAGAACGAAACTTGGTCAAATTTTTAATAATATATTAGAGTGGTGTGACTTATTAGACACATTGTTGCAATATGTAGTGGTGCGACAATAAGGTTGGAGCATCGGTGCGTAAATGCTAAAAGTATGCACTATGACATGTTTTGAAAAATAAGCATCGTAGTTTGTCTTCTGTAAGATCCTGTTAGTGTTGTGTTAGTAATACAACACACTGCTAGACATCATGACGCTACTCTGGAAAAATTGGCGCACCGGTTCTTTCAGTTTATCAAAGTGCATTGGTGATTTTGTGTGCCATAAATTTTAGCATTATGGAATGTCTTTGTTAACAAAATGAACCGGTGTTGTTAAAAGCATTGCACTAGGAAAATATTGTATGATTTTCATGTGTTGGGTCATTTCATTGGACGTGTCGTTAGCAATGAATTATACAAGCCAATGTACTGAAAAATGTAATGTCAGTGCTACAATAACACAATTGCATTGGTAATATAGTTACCGACTTAATGAGAACTGTGACCTCAAAACAAGAACTCTCGCCCAAAAACCCATATTTTTGCATAAAAGACATCAAAATCAACCCCTAAATAAAAAAGTGGTGCTACTGGTAGCACCATTTTTTTAAACGGGGTCAAAATTACAACATTTTTCAAACATGGTCTTCAAAACTCATACAGTGTTTTAGAAAGACCTTAAAATCAACACCTAAAAAAAAGATGTTTTTGAAATTTTCTTTTCTTTTCAAAACATTAAAATTTGAGATCATTTGAAATCGTATTTTTATCACTTGGTACCATTAAAGCCAAAACCTCAAAATCAACCATCAAATTGAAAAGTATTGCTACCGGTAGCACCCATTCTAAAATTGGAGTATGAAAATGACACATTTTTTTAAAGTGGTAAAAGAACTCATCATTACTGTAAACAAAATTATAAAATCAACCCTTAAATGTTTACTTTTTAAAGGATTGTTTAAGTAGGGGTGATAGGAGTGGATGCTTCATTTTAGATCTTGAAGGAATAGAGGAAAATGCATTTGCTTAGGGTTTAGGGATAACATTTAATGATCAAGTTGAAGTGTTAGCATTGCATCAAGGTCCAAGTTTTATAGATGAAAGAAAATTAAAAAGAATAATCATTATTGGTGATTCATAGTTAGTGATTCGAGCAATGATTAAAAAAACAAAAGCAGGCTCGTAGTTCAATGTCCCAAGTATTTTCTAGGATATCAAAAGAGTTAGAAAGATTTGAAAACATTGAATTTTATCACGTACTCAGAACTCTAAACAAGAGAGCAAATGAGCATGAAAATAACACAAGTGAATTAGACCAAGGAGTGTTTCAATTCAAGCATGAGTAAACCATGATTTATGTTCCCTAATAGACAAGTTAGCAATAGTTAAATGAAAAATAAAATATTAATTAAAAAATCATTTTGTGGTGGCGAAACATCCAAATCATGGATTAATTATCAAGGTAGCGGGAAGCAATTGGCATATGTGTCAAACAATTAGCATACATATTTGTATGAAACCTCATTACTTCGATTGATGGTGTCGACAAAGGGGTCTCCCATCACATGAAGTAGATCACTATGGAAGGAGAACTATCCAGGAAAATTTATATATGGGTAATTTTTTTTTTTAATCTAGTTTTTATATTCAATGTTTTTTTTTAGTTTATTATAATGTAAAAGGCCTAATTTTATTTTTTTATATTAATATAGGAAAATGGAAGGAAAGAAATTATCTATGAATATATCTGGATCACGACCTACAATAATGGCATCCAAAAATGCAACTGGAACGTCGATGAATGTTAGGCAACAAAATGATAACATAACACCTGATCTATCAAAGGAAATGAAGAATGTTAGAGAGTGGAAATCTGTGGAAGGTGAAAAAAACTAGAATATTCTTGGTTTGTTAAAGACAAGAAAGGAAACAATGTAGATCATATATATTTGTATTGTGTTGAATTAGAACATGTGCAAGAAAGCTATCAGGCACTTGGCTTGTTACGAGATATATGTTTGGTGCTAGCCACAAATATTTTTTATGCACTTGTCAAACAAGGAAAAAGTTATATCAAGTTCAGATATTGTTCAAATTGAGCAATTATAACAAGAATGAATGTTTTTCATAATTATGTGCATCCATCGTTGATGACATTGAGGAAAACAATGTAAGATTTTTATTTTTATTTTTGTATTATTTATTATTTTTAGTATCATGGTAATGTTTTAATTTTATTTAACATGAAAATGTTATATTTTATTTTTACAAGATTTTGTTGAACTACTTTCACATATGTTAGTGGGGATTTACTATACATAGAAAAATATCATGGATGTCATCAATGCTTTTCATATTAAAAATACACAAGAAGGAAGAAAAAACAAACATAAAGTAATGGAGGTTGAACCTACAAGAGTAGACAGAGAAGAACATGAAAGAAGAAAGAAAAATCCTCATTCTAGAAATCCTAAAAGGGTTACATTTGAAAATTAGGAAACTTCAAATGAAGATTTTGTTGAGATTGGTCTCAATGATGTTATCACTCATTCTCACAAAAAAAAAAAAACAAGATAAATGAAAAAGAGTGATGGATGATGATGAATCTATTCCTATTGATTATGAAAAAATCATTGATTTAGATGAAACACATTTAAATCATAAGAGGAAGAAAAAAAATGTTGATAATGTTCAAGAATCCATTGTTAGCTCAGAGTATTATAGTGAAAGTCCTAAAGGTAGCAGAGAAATAATAACATCAGGTGTTGATCTAGAGGATCGTATTATGAAAAAAAAACAAAATGTCATTCAAAATAGAATGAGGACAACAAATTTGGTTGATGATAGCCACACATTTCAGTTGAATGTGAAACAACTTTATAAATCCATAGAAGGGCAAGAAAAATATCATATTAGAAAAATGCATCACTTGCATATTCACAATTTGAAAGCATTGATTAGGTAAAATCCATATGCACATGTGGTTGACTACCTAGTTCTTATTGACCCAATGGAAGTTCCTATGAGGGAAGAATTTGATAGATCACAATGTTCTTACTACAAATATTATGTGATTGGAGGAAATCATTCTGTAGAGGCTAGAAGAGAATTGATGCAAGAATATCCCAATAATACTCTTTTTGAGACAGTCAAATGCATAATTTATGTTGGTTTAACAGATTCATAAGCAAAGTTACTGGCATGGGATCATAACACAGACAATGAGTACAAAATTTCTATGACTTTCATTCAAAGGGTGAGATTTGTCCATAATGAATTTTCTGAAATATGTCGTGGGGAGAGATCAAATGTTGATGTTAAGTTTTAGAAGGAATGTTGAATGGAAACAAGATTCTCACTTGATGATGAAAATACAAAAGAAAAAAATCACAAAGGAAGTGATATATTTAGAGTTGTGGATAGTTATTTTCAATTGGGATTTAGAACTGGACATGTATAGAATTTGATAGATTAGATATTCACCCTATGGGAAAATATTAGTATAAAAAATCAGAGAGTTAAGAAGGTTAAACCATTGATATGTGGCACAAATAAGACATATCGTGACATAAAAAAATCTTCAAGATGATATGACTATAACACATTGGAGATCAATACAAGGATTTAAGGATGATAAACTTATCATAATTATATAATCACGTGTTAGGTCGGGAGAATTGTCAATGGAACAAATGTGTGATGAATTTAAAAAGTAAGATTGTTAAGTTATTTTTATTTATGTTAGGACAAGAAAATTAATTTTTTTTCAGTTTAACATTATTTTTGTTTATTTATTCACAAGGTGTATATGAAAATACAAGAGGAAATGGTCAAGATGTTGAATGAAGAAAGTTGGGATGATGTTATTTACTCAACTATCCAGATTCAATCTCTTCAACAATATTGAAACAATTTTTTGTTGCATTCAAAAATGTATGTTGATTTATTACATTCATATTATTCTTTTGTAAGTTAATCTATTTATATTTTAATAGTTATAGATATATAACTATATATTTGTTTGTTAATTAAATATGCCCAAGAAGAATGCAGATGGAGTACCTGAAACTTTCAAAAGTTTTATTCAAAAATCCAAGTTTGAAAGAAAAAGAAGGAGACGTGTTCAAAATGTTCAACTTGATGACACCCTTGATCACTACATTTGGAATGGGCTCGAAATTGTTCGATATAAAGTGATATTAGGTGATTGTGAACAACTTGCAAAAAATGTTCCTA
This sequence comes from Picea engelmannii, assembly GCA_009831015.1. Classification (NCBI taxonomy): domain Eukaryota; kingdom Viridiplantae; phylum Streptophyta; class Pinopsida; order Pinales; family Pinaceae; genus Picea; species Picea engelmannii. Next base: position 46,263 of record ML778346.1, read on the forward strand.
AAAAAGAATACTCCCTAGTTATTGTGGATATCCTTCATGGTTATAATATAAAAAACAATGGATATGATACCGAGTCTTATACTTACCAAGATTTCAATAAAGTGGTTATGGGATTTACAAAAGTTACACCATCACCATTTTGGAGATTTCTAGTATTTCATCCAGACACATAACAAGGATTAGTACAATCAAGTTTCAAGGGGAAAGAAAAGACAAGGATTGAGTTTATTTGGTAAGATATTGAAAGTGTATGTTTAGAAATTAAGATTAGAAAACAATTTTATTAATTCACAAGTTAATTGAATTTTCACTTATTTATGTTACAGGCACAAGCCTAATATTCAGAGCTCCAATAGAGAATCATTTAAACATGATTTTGATAGTATACATCTTGCAACCTGGACAAAATGTGATTCTTATAATTCTATTATTGCCAATGCAAAGGATGGAGAGACTCCTAGTAGTATATTGGTATATAATGTTGTGGTTAGAAAGATAACATATGAGGAAAACTATTTGAAAGGAGAGATGGTTAACATTTATCAAAAACAACAAGAATTAATTAATTATATTATAGATACATTTTCAAATGAAGGAGATTAGGTTTTGTATCTGTTCTTGGGTTGAAGTAAGAATTATGATCTAATATTTATGAAATCATAGTTCAATATTATATTATTTTTAATTTATGTCTTTTTACGGTATCTAACTTCATTATTTATTTTGTATTTGGTGATTAGGTACAACATTAACGTGTTGCCTACAAAAATGAAGGAATCGCATAGCCATTGAAAGTGACCCAATGCAGTACCGTTTTATTCAACAAAGAATTAATGCTATTCCAACTCTTCCAGATGAAATGCAAGAAGTTGGATTGAGGAAAGAAGATTTTAGTGAATCAAAGGTGGAAAATTTGTCAAAGGAACCTCAAGTACCATTAGGAAGAATGATTGGAAAGGATCACTTTGGAGAACTTGTGCATATCAAAGAACCAATGGAAGAACATAATGACATAATGGAAGCACAAAATGGCGTCAAAGAAGATGACAATGTGTCTGTTGAGAATGATGAATTTGGGATATATGATATTGTTGATTAGTTTAAATATCCATTTGAAGATGATGCTCAATTTTGCAAATTTTTGATGAGCTATAACTGTAATGTTTTAACTTTCAAATTTTAAAATAAGAATAAAGATGTATCTATTGTTGTTTTGTGATGAATCTTTTTATCGTTTTTTTTTTTTGCTTTATTTGTATGTGAATCACTATACATTGGAAAATTTCATTAAATGTTGTCATTTTTTACTTCAAATGTATAAAAATATGAAAGAAAATAATATTTTTTTATAAAATTTTGACTTTTTTTGTTGAATTATGTCCATAAAAATGATTTGACATGTAATTTTAAGGAATATGTACCAAAATGTATAGGTTTTTTATTATATATGGCTATAAAATGTGTATTTTTTTGCTAAATATTCAAAAATAGTGCTATTTAACTACAATCGTTTTTTATGTATTGAAGTAAAGGTAAACAATGTGTTAAAAATGATGTTTTTCACTATATTTAAAAAGTATGGAACAATAAATTAATTAAGTAGACAAAATTATATGAAAAATTGTAACTTCAAAAAAGTAAATGGTAAAAAGTATTTTAAAGATTGAAAGAAGCATGGAAAAATGAGTAAAAACACCGTTGAATAAAAAAATAGAAAATAGATGAAAAATAAGCATTTAAAAAAATAATGTGGAAACATTGTGGATCGAAGAATTTAAAATATCAAAAAACCACCTAAAAACGGAGGGGGGGTGCTACCGGTAACACCATTTTTAAAACGGGGTAAAAAATTGGACCCCCCAAAAAATGAAAACTCTGTAGAGTTATCGTTAAGTTGGTAATTATGTTCGGTGCGTTCATATTAGCACATCACACTGTGTAAGTTGTGATGAAAAAATTTAACCTAAAGATGCCTTTAGGTATAAACAACACATTGGTGTTGTAAAGAGCATACGCAGAGCCGATTAGTTCACAATTTATTGGTGCAGTGCATTTTATGGGACACACTGCTTAAACACGTGTTGATGCGACAAGAAACGTGGCACCGATGCATATTAGTAACAACAAAACATGTCGGTGTTGTTTTTATGATATCGCGCGTCATCGGTGGGGTGTATGTTCTATTTTAGATGCAACAGTTACTTTTTTAGAGTTTTTGCAAAAAAATAAAAAATCAGATTTTTTAAAATACACGTCATTTATATATATGTTTGTTTCATAATTTCAATTTATTTTATCTCTATATACGTGCCAAAAAATATTTGTATCTGAATTAGAGACAACGACGACAAGAGGAGGAGCAACATGTTGAGACACACATTTATGCATGAGTAGGAGTCCAAGGAGATGGAGAGGGACTCGTTCCCTCGCCCTATGTCACAACCAACACATGATCTTTTGTTGATAAAAAAAAGTGTCTTACAGTTTTTAATTCAACCTCATGAGGATAAATCCCCCTGCGTTTTTAAAGAGGTGGTACTCTATTTTATATAACATCCAAGAATAGAAAATGCCTGAGAGAGGATTGGGCTTTGTTCTTGAAATAAATATTTGCATGCAAAGAGTAGCTAAGAAGGACCATGTATCTAACAGAAAAAAAATATTTACACTATGTTACAATATTTGTAAACCAAAAGAGTATATATTAAAATAGGAAAACATTTCCATCATAGCATTCATCAATGTAGAACACAATATTCAACAAAGTATGGACCACATATAGTAGATAAATCTAAATGATCATTCCATTGGATTTAATAAATATTTTGATAGACACACATTTTAAATCCCATGCTTTAAATTAAAGTCTTTAAAAAATAAATAATGTTATGTCCCAAACTAGTTCTCTGGGCACCTCAAAGAATAATAGATGTATTAATAAAATAAGTAGTAATGTCTGGGGTTACAAATGAAATAAATTGCATTTGTCCTTCAAAGAGGACTGGGATGCGGCTCTCATGGACCATAAAATGAAAGATAGACCTAGAAGAAAAAAGAAAATAGTCATGGGCCCGCCTTATATTTCACAGGTTGGTGGGAACAGAAAATGAAAAATGACGATTGACTGAAGAAGAAATATGGTGAAGGAAAGAACAAGGCTACTACTCAACTTACTGGAATGGAAATTTTCGAACCCTTTGAATTCCTTTTACATCTTCTTTTATAGTATTCTCTTCATCTTCTTGAAACTTCTTTTTAGTTAGAGTTTTATTTGTCCCTTAGTAATTTTGAACTTTGATATTTGTGCCACCATCTCAGACCCACTTTAGAAGTTTATGAATTTCTTTTAATAAATCATTTTCCAAAAAAGAATTTTCTTACAAACCCAAAAATAGTCTCAAATGTAATTCTATTTTTAGGGCATGATAGTCATGATTATAGCCATGGAAAATAATTCCAAAGTGTTCTTCTTGTCTCTATGTTCCCAACAAGCTATTGTTTTCTCAAATCAGATGCCTGGATCAAAAGTTATGGCCTCCAAAAAATGGAGACTCAACAGTCGTTGATTCATACACATGAATTATAAGCCTTTGATTTGAAATTTCGACATATATATCACACATGCATTGGTGAATAGTTCTCATACATGTTTATAAGAAAAATGCATCCCCATATTATTTATTTGTGAAATAGAGAGAACTATGGATCCCTTTGTATCTTGTGCACAGTGTAACTTTTAGTTGCCATGTCATCACGCAATCAACATGCCACATCACTTTCCAAGTCATCCATGTGTCCAATAAATATCATCCAAGTTTCACCCAAGGGTAGGTTCATTTCACTGCCATGTGTCACAATGTGCTAGGTACACCTAATTTCCATGTGTCCCAATATGGTAGGTCCCTGTCACTGCCACATGTCTTAATATGAAGACTTGTGGGGATAGGGCGATGAAGAAAAATCATAATATGGGCTCCCACAACCACATTCAAAAGTAAAAAATAAACTAAGTATAGGACTCAGTAAAAACTAAATTGCGGGTTGTGAGACTTGGAGTGGAAGGTGTAAATGAGGGTATGGGCTCCCTCATCGGGACTTCCACAACAAAGAAAAATGGTTAAGAATTGGGATTATTGGGTGGGTAAAAATAACTAAGTATGGACTATAGATAGTAGTGTAGAGGAATATGGAAAGTAGTGAAAAATGACTAAGTATTATAGTGTAGAGGAATATGGAGAGTAGTGAAAAATGACCAAGTATAGAAGAGTATGGAGAATAGTCTAGAGGAATATGGAGAGTAGTGAAAAATGACTAAGTATGGAGAGTACAAAGGAAAGAGATTAGAGTGGAAAGAAGGGGAAATCGCTAAAAATGGAGTAAGGGGAGGAATGAAAATGAGTAATTATGTAGTGTGGAAAGTATAGAGGAAGGGAAATGAAAAAATATGGAGAGTAAAGAGGAAGGAAAATGATGAAAATTAAGTATGGGCCAACAAAATGTGGGGGAAAATTGGCATATATTGGGCACATGACCTCTGTTTTAGATTCTATAAAATGTCGGACAAAGTTGAGACATAGGAATATTCAGTGAGAAGATGGACATAAGTTATTTATTTCATTTATTATCTTTTTCTTTTCTCCTCTTTTTATTTAAAACATAAACTATCTATGTTGGCCTTTCATAATGAAGAACTACAATATTGAATTTGATTAAAAACTTGTTGGGTCTTCATGATCAACAAGTGAGGGTTATTTGACACTTCCCAAATTTGAAAAAAAAAATTAGTCTCCATTTGAAAAAGACATAGGTTCACATATTTACCCCAATCACTTAGTTGATGGGTGTCAAGAAAACACATCAACACCTTTTGATGGATGTTGGCCTCTTGATGTTTTATTAGGAGAGTACATCCCTTAGGGGGAACTCTTTGTTGTTACAATAGTTGATATGCCACTAGGATCATCGAAACATCATGGGAAACATAGGTTTAAGGTTAGTTTCGATCTATGGTATCATCCCAGGGAGGAACATTATCTTTATTTTATCACTGGGTTGTCTAGGTGGAGGGATTTTCCCTAGTTCCATGCACTATCGCATGAAATTCTAGGAGAGATATGTCCATCTAGAGGTTCATTCCTTTGTGTAGTTTCAGGTTTGTGGTGGTCAGTTTCGGATACGTTGATTTGGTATAGAGGACATTAGGTGCTTATGTCTTATTCTCTTGGCACTTGTAACATCCCGCTTTGGCGCACTGAGAAAAATTGTTCTTTGAGGACACTTGCTCGCAAGTGATCTGGACTATTATGATACTAAATCATTTGTCCTTGATTATGATGTGTTATGGTAGATGACATGATGTTTTACTGCACTGACATAGGCAGGTGCTATTGACTTGGTTTTACTGAGTGTGCAGGGTTTTGGACGTTGAGGATGCAGAGGCATCGATGGAACCCCTTAAAATCTGGATCGAGTCAGGGAGTGTGCTATTGGGGTTTGATTGTTTTACTATGATTTTAGTACATTTGATTAGATGATATGATGTGGACATGTTCTGACATGATTGTTGATGATGCAGGCTGGTGATAGTTTTCCGACCAGACTCACATATGGAGTAAAGGGGCCACACACATCTACCAGAGAGATTGAGGGAGAGGTGTGGACAACAACCCTACCATAGCCTACTAGCACTCCCGCCGTGGCTTGAACTGTAGGTTAATGATTACCTAGTTCGAGAGGACCCACGATGTTGTGAGGGCAGACTATGATAGTCACTCACGATAATTCTAAGGGGCGTGCAATGAGGCGAGGACCTTATTCCTTAGAATCCCTTAGTCTCCCACAAGTTCACCTGGCGGAGTGTTGACTCCAGGGGTTATTGATGTCTACTAATCAGTCAAGAGGTGAGTGGCACCCTTGGAGCACATAGTGCATCCTGAAGGGCACATCGCGCAAAGAAACAATAGAGGCGAGTGGCACCCTTGGAGCACATAGTGCATCCTAAAGGGCACGTCGTGTTGATGATGATAAAGGAACGACCCTAGATGGACCTAAGACAAATATCTCATTACGAAATTTTAAAACAAATTCCCTAATTTAAAAGTCGCCCAGTTCAGAATCTAAGTCCTANATAAAAACCACTTAAGAAATAATTTTGGTCTTCATAAATTTTTGGGTAAAATGAGGGGAGTAAGAAATTAAATAAAATCTATGGAAAAATGTAAAGAAGAAATTATTTGTTTTAACTTTTGATAGTTTAAAAAGATACTGAATTAATAATAAAAGTAAAAGAGGGAAATATAAAAATTAGGAAACTAGGGATTGAGGCAACATAAAAAGGGAAGGAGGGAAACTCATGGTAAAAAGCGGGAAACCAACTTAGGAAAGAATCGGCATTTAAGAAACTTCTAATTTTGAGCTGATTTAGTAATTTCTTTTTAGGGAAAGCTTTTAAAACCTGTAAGGGAATCTAGGGACACCTAGGAGTAAATATAGGAGTAACTCTAGGTGGGTGAGGGAAATAAGAAAATTTAATAAATTAAAGAAAATAATTATGGAGGAATGTGGGGGATGAATGACACATGTACGAAGGAGAATTTTTAGAAGATTTTTATTAAAACTTAAAGTAAATGAGATTTAAGGAAAGATTGGAAGTTCTAAAACTCTATAAAAGAAAGGGAGGAGAATGAAGTAGGGGATGGACTGTTAGCGTAACGTTACGATGTTGGATTAGTGACTTGACTAATTTACTTGTGGGGAGTTGGGATTTCCTAGCTTGGATATGAGTGGTAGCTCGGCCTTGCGAGACAAGTTGGGAGCTAAATGTACCATCTGGATAGTGTGTAGCCCCTTTGTGGCTCGGGGGGGCTAAGGGGGAAGTAGAGTACCCCTAGCGTTGGATGGGAGGTACCGGTGAGGTCTCGATGGTCGGAAAGTGGGAGCGACACGGAGCACGCAGACATCATTCGAAGAGGGTGATCAGGCAACGATACACTCTTTAATTTTGTAGAGTAGATTTGCTTAAGACTTACGCTTGGTTGTCTTGTTGATTGAAAAAGGATTGGATAAACTTATTAATGTTGGATTGGATAAACTTATTAATGTTCCGTCTGAAATTAGATTGAAATTGTTTCATGGCTAGAGGTTTTTGTGTGATTTTTTTTTATAAAACCGAAATATGGCTGGAAGTAGATGTCTGCAATTTGAATGAATGAAAAAGAATTATCGTTTTAGCAAATGTCAATCTGTAATGGCTAGATATTGATCCTTGGGTGGCGATTTAGATAGGTAATTATGGCTACAAGTTCACATACACATTACTGAGTTGCTAATGATTTTTTTCCATGAATTTTCTTTTATTATTTTTAATATAATGATAGAGCTGCTGAATGCCCTCGAATAGATGCAAGGGAGGTTGATTGAGTGGGCTGTTACACACCCTTCTTTGCTTCCATTGCTTTAAATGACCCCGAATTACACCTGTTGACAGTGATATTTTTATCACCAGTGACTGTGATCGAACTTCCCGTCAAACGTTTTACCCCTTCCTTTTTGGCCGCGGGTTAGTTACTTACTGCCGAAGACTTCCCTCTTTTCTTCACAGGTTCTATCACAGAGTTCACATCACTTTTCCCCTTTTAATTCTCATGACTTTATTTTAGATCAACGAATGGAGTAACTTCGGTTTCCACCACGAATTTTAACTCGTGAACAACGCTGACCCTTTATTGGTGTAGTGTTGGTATTTGGTGTCGATTATAGCACTGTCACGATTTGCAATTTTTATCCAGTGATCCAACCCTGTAAAGGTAGTGAATGATTAGTCTTCATCACATGCCTAGCGGATTCTTATTTAAATTCTGAAATGCCTCTTAATTATTTGCATAACAATTCTATTTCTATTCTCTGAAATGCCTCATAACCTATGCACAACACTTCATCTCCTTTTCAGGAACATCTCTTAGTTGTATGCACAACAAATTATCCCTAAATTATGGAATGTTTCATAGTTAATTACATAGCGTTAACGCTGGTCTGGCACACCGCCTCACACACGGTCTTACACAGCGATAATGCTGGTTGTTGGGTAGCAACAACGCTGGACGCGTTGTACCTGGGTTTTAGCTCCGTGTAAGATCCCTCCTCATGGCTTGTGCTAGGAATTTACTTTTAGACTCAACTCTTGGTTCCTCGGGTGCTTGGTTATGCCTTTAATGGGCGCGTTTTTACGTTTTTCTTGTGTCACTAGAAGTCGATTACGCTTCTCAGGCCTGTAATAAAATATTTTAAAAACTTCAGCATTCACCTTTTGTTAAATTAAACCAGATTTGTTTAATTTAACAAACCTCCTATTGTAATTCAGGCTACAACATCATTTGGTTCGCTATTATAATAATCTTTTTCGAATGGGCGATGGTCCAATTTTCCTTATACATCCTTTTGAGTATTGGATCAAACACCTCGATACCATTATGTCTCAATATTATCGCTAAAGCCAATTGCATCTGCATGTGAGGAACCTCGTCACTCTGTATCTGTCCAACTCCATAGAGCACCAATTGCAATTGTGAATAATTTGGGTCTGCGCTTACGTCGTTTCTATTCGTGCTACCATTTCTGGGTTGCGTAGTTGTTTGGTAAATTCTCTAACTCTTCCTGATCGCACTGTACATTCTTGATCGCACTGTACATCTTGATTATTTCCTGAATTGTTGTACAATCAAACGCACTGTCCATGGTGTTATCACTCCAAGAAACCCTTTGTGGTTGCAGACCAAAGGTGCTTGGTAACTTAAGAAATGAATGTTTTTGTATTTTATAAATGTGCATCAATGGGATAACTCAATTCAGCTTATGGCATTCAGACATCACAATGGTAATCAAATAGACAGTGCTTTCCAAGATTGGTTAGTCAGCAAAATAGCTTTCAGTGGATGAAGAAACGATTGTTCATAAACCAGTATAAAGTAGGGTTGAATAAACAACTTAAGAAACTAATTATCATGTCATGAACCAAACAATAGGATAACAGCTATTCAAGGTTTGACAACAAGATAACAACGAAGAAGAAATATGAAAAACTGATACCAAAATGGAAAGAAACCTGTGATCTGTATTAGCAATGAAAGTTTGAGTACAAAAGTGTATTACAGTCTCCAGAATCGAACCCTTGTTTCATATCAAAAATAGGCATTTATAGTCTCTTACAAACAGTTATACAGATCCTAAAAACATGGATCTGTATTTAATAAAGACAACTCAATTCTATCTAAACAACTTGCAAATAAAAACTTTAACAGCTAAACTTAATAATCGAACTGTCTTCAATCTCCAAAATCGCCATCTGCATCCTTCAGCTCCTGGTATCTGCAATGTGGTGAAAAATAGCAGGACACCTGTCTTTGACTGTTGGATTTCCCAACGTTTATGGTCGATTTTTTAGGAAATGGTTTTGCATGTGTTATCAAAATTCTCTCGAATCCCTGATGCTGAACTTCTTGCATGCGATCTAATAGCCCATTAATACACTGGAGCCCCTTCAAAACCTGTTTGGAATGAACTGTGTTGTCCTTGTCTTCAAAAATTAGTTTTCCAGCTTTCAACAATGCATTCCTTATATTTTTTGCGGGTTAGCTGTTGAAAGCTGTCGTTTTCCACAACTAACGGGTAATAAAATAATAGCCTTGCGCTGTTGAAAGTCCCGATTGCGCACAAAATGAATTTTCACCTCCAAATTTAGATTTCAAACAAAACTCAATGGGTATCCGATTTCTCACCTTGCATATTAACGACAACTTGAGCAAGTACCTTCAGATCTGGATGAGTTTTTTGACTTAATTTTTGTTTCAACCTCCTTATCCTCCTTTTGAGACGTTTGGCAAGCCACCACAAGCTGTTGTAGTCTTTGGTGATTTTTTTCTTCCTCTTCTTCTCTCTAACACTTTCCTTAGCCAATCTTTCGAATGCAGCATTGGTCTTGGTGAAGTTATTCAATAACTTCTTATACCTTTCTTTAATCACCCGCTCCAAGACCTCTTGTTGGGCGATTACCTCCTTGAGATGTTTGATCTTCTGAGACTTCTTTGATCTGGGGTTTTTTGATGATTCTCGTTGTTCTGTCGGATTGAAGGTTTCATAGTTCTGTGCACACTCAGCTGACTGCTCAGAACTCTTGATGATCGGGCATTGATTTTGCTGCTCAGATTCTGAATCTGAATAGGGAAAGTTCAGTATATTCTTCCCTGTACTCTGCTCTGTAGGATGCCCTATATTCTGTTGTGTAGTCTTCTCTGTGGTCTGCTCAAAGTTTAAATTTCTCTTCAACCTGTGATGCTTTGCTCCAGATATTTTGTCTTCTGAAGGCCCTGGCAGGGTCCTTATTTTTCTTGAACTTCTTTGAGGAGATGATTGCTTCTTTGAACCCTTCATCTGTTCATTTGCAGTCTGGTTCTGGATTTCAAAACCTTCCCAGAAAAGAAAGTGCTCCCAGCTCCTTCCCTGTTGTTTCAATTCCTCCAGGATAATCAATTTTATGAGTCTGAGGTGACAGAGAGTAGTTTTCATGCTCAATGGTTGAGCTCTAATCCTCTTGCAAACCTTAGTCAAACTTTGATATAGGAAATAAGGCAAATTAATAGGGGTCTTACCTGTGAAATGATCCAGTAGTTTAAAGTGGTACATCATCAGTTTATCATATCTTCCCTCCGAGGTAATGTACAATTGGATACCTTTGAACAATTCTTGCCATTCTTCATCTAGATATGAAACTAACATACCTTTTTTCCATGCTTTGTGCCTGTACCCCTCTTTCAAATAAACTCTGAAATCCAAATTTTTGGGAGCAGTGGTTTTAAACCAGCTCTGACCAGTTCTTGGTAAACTTGTAGCTGCGGCAATGACAGCCTCATCCACTTTGATTTCCAGGGACCCGACACGAGCTTTATTGCCATCGAAAGTTTTGGCAAAGGCTTCTGCTGTAGCCTCATGGCACCCAACTTGCAACCTTTCGACGAATTCCATACACTCTACATTCAAAAAATGCTTCTGAACTTCAGGATGTGTTTGTAAAAAGGACAGGTTATCCAGCTCTCTTTTGAGTAGAGCACCACTGCATTTTCTCACCATTTTGTAGCTCGCAAATCCCGATAATTTGTAACCCCTGTAACTGCCAGTCGAGCCGAGGTTCTGCGCTGTTGAAAGCAGTTCGGGCTTCGGCTCTGTTTTGAAACAAATGAAACTTCAAAAAGACTTCCAGAGATGATTTGTGATATGGAAACCACTGTTTGATTTGATGTTGTCAGGCTGACGGTACCTCCTCTGTACCTGCATCACCGAACTCGAACTTTCCATCCCGGATGCCATGAGTGTTGAGCATGAGTTCTGGGCTGGATTCGAATTACAGTCCTATTCTGACATGCATAATTGAGTTTCTATCATTACCCACTCTCATCAACGCATATTTTGGATTTGCCTGACGTGGGGTGATCATATCATCATTACCTTCAGACGTGGATATCACGCACGTGATTCCCGCTTTCTTCAACAACAGCCCGTGGAAAACGCCTCTGTCAACTGTTCTCTTGCCACTTTCACCAGCGCACGACTCTGTGGAAAATCCTTGTTAGCTGCGGAAAGTATGGACTTTCAACAACACACCACTTTTTAAAGAGCACTCCTTAGCTGTGGAAAGTATGCGCTTTTAACAATGCACGACCCGCGAAACTAATTCTTGCTCATTTTGAAATTCACCACTTTCAACAACGCAAAGACTTATGAAAAGTGCTCCTTAGCTGCTGAAAGTCACCACTTTCCACAGCGCACACTCAACTTTTGGACACACGTTAGCTGTGGAAAGTGAAAAATGAAAATTTTGAAAAGAAGACTTTATGGGTCAAATTATTTTCTAAGACAAAACCAAAACCTAAAATTGCAGCTATAAAAACTCAAAAATAGCTTGAGGACACTACTGATAGCCATGATATCCACTACAAAACTCAACCAAAAGGACGGTTTCATTTTGGGAGTTAACATTTGGCTCCAACTGGGATGGGCATCTCCCTGTGAGGTGACCAAGAACCTAGCTAGACTCAGTAGCCTTATTGCAATTTGAAACAGACATTTGAAAAATAGTTGCTAGTACCATTGGGCATGGAGTTATTTGAATGACAAAAATAAAGAAAACAGAACTGAAAAAGAAAATATGTACAAGAAGAACCTGGCTTCAAAGGAAGCCTTATGAGAAATAGATCTTCAGGAAGCACCCGTTGAAAGGGCCCCCTAATACTAGCTCGCCTGAAAGAGTTTGGAGAACAAAGGTATTGTTCTGCTGCATCGCTGTTATGACAAAAGGACCTGTCCAAAGAGCCTCAAATTTTTCGTGTTTCCCTTTCTCCTGTCTTGCTGCATCCCACTTTAAGACCATATCCCCGTTTTGAAGAGATCTGATTTGACTTTCTTGTCGAAAGTTTGCTTGATCTTTTCCTAATGCAATTCAGTTTTTTCCAAGAGTTGCTCTCTATCTTGCTGCAGTTCTATCAAATTATGAATCCTCCTAGTCAAATCACTTGGTTCAGAATCAGTTTCTTGTAAGAATTTTGCAACTGGTAATGCAAGTTGAACAGGAAATATGGCCTCAGTACCATATACCAACTT